>JAQBSW010011487.1:0-19909 GCA_029291075.1 Eudiplozoon nipponicum
TCTACTCTGGTGTCTACGGAGTATTTTATAATGTCTGCTTTGCTCCCAAGTATGGAAATCAGTATCGATGACAATTATTTTGTTCTAGATTACGCCAACGATGCTTTTCTGTTTGTCTAAAAAACTTATGCAGTCTTAGTCTGTATATTCAATCATAGTCCTTGATTCTGCGGAACAGGGCTCTGCTACCATTCGTCTACTTAGGTACCCTTTTGACATCACCTGTCGAGATTTGTATTCAGTTTTACCTGGTTGCATTTCCCAAATTTTGCTTATCGCTTTTGAAGCGTCCATTCATTTCTATAACTATGAAATTGAAGATTTTGAATTTAGGTGTATTACTGGCTCTTCATGCTAATTGATTCTATTTGGCCGATTTTCAATGTGCTAACGTTATCACATCTATTTAGAAAAAATATTTTCTGTGCTATAATCTTGGAAGGTGATTTACACCTATTTGCTAATCTACGGAGGCAATGTTATTGGATGTATTACAGCTTAGAAGTGGTAGACAAGCAAATTTGTGCTCGATACTATTCAAGATATTGGTCGTATGAACACAAACGTTATCACATCTATTTAGAAAAAAATATTTTCTGTGCTATAATCTTGGAAGGTGGTTTACACCTATTTGCTAATCTACGGAGGCAATGTTATTGGATGTATTACATCTTAGAAGTGGTAGACAAGCAAATTTGTGCTCGATACTATTCGAGATATTGGTCGTATGAAAACAAAAATTGCATAACAATATATGAGAATTTACAAAGCTCAACTGCCGCATAACTCTGATACTCAGTCATGCTTGAACAATAATAGAGCATAAGATCACCCATCGTCAAATAGGTGATCTCACCGCACTGTACTCACACTAACCAACAAATGCTTGTCGGCAAAATAGGTCTATTGGCGAGGCCTGGTTAATCCTGTTCGATCGATGTATGCTCTTCTTGGACCTAACATACATAAATTATTTTTCTATTTATGCACATGTATGTATCTTTTATTTATAAACCGATGTGTGTTTTTTCTCGCATTCTCCAGGGCGTCTCCGGAGAGAACGCAATGGATGTGGATTGTGGTGATTTGCGTGCCAATGTAGATAGGAAGGGCTCTTGTATTGGCTCTGATGATTCGAATAACAAAACCAGCCGTACCGATGCTGACTGTGACGTTCGGTTCTCTAATCTTGCATGTTCCGCCAACCCTATTGAACATGTACGTGCACCAGATATGACTTGTTCACTAAAGCGACCAACAAGACGAGCTTCAGCGAGGGCACGCTTTGGACTTCCTGGGCTTGAAGGAGATGTAATGGTTAGTCTTTTGCTTACCAAATCACTTACTTGTAATATGAGAAAATATTTTTGTATGTAATTTGCTTCTTTTTGAAAATATTTCCCTATTAGATTTATAATTAAATAAGAAAATACATCTAATTCCCCACATTCCAATGTTATGCTTAGTACTTCCTTGATATACAGGCACATAAACATGTTTTCATGTAACAGTTATGGCGAAAATATGACTAATAAACAATCGTTGGTTGCGCAGGTGATGAAAACGATTGTATAAATCAATTTTGCGAGCTTGAAATAAACACCAATCTCCTTGTATTTAACCAGTCGTCAAACAACACAGCAAAACTACCATCAGTCACACGTACTGACGCGTTTCAGTCTTCCATGATCATCATCAGAGTGCGTACGACTGTCCGTAGTTTTGCTGGTGTTGGATTTGTTAATTTTTTCAAGCTCGCAAACTTCATTTAAAAGATGTATGACCAGTCTTGAACGTATCGAATATTACTGGGCCATCCAGCTGAATTTGAAAACACAACACTGCTGGCTGCTATCTTCAAAATGTCTATTATAATTTAAATTTGGCTTTTTTATTCGTTTGAAATACTTTGCCGCTACCAGTGAGATACATCAATTCCACTCATAAATTTAACGGTACTTACGTTACTAGGTAAGTATCGTCAGTGTATTCATCATAGGCTTTGATGACATGCATGGGCTCTCGAGGAAGTTGAGAGCAAGAACAATAACAACGTTAATTCATTATTAAAAAATAATACTTGCTTTCATATATATTCCTCGTTCCTGTCGGTGGAGAGAAAGAAGTTCCAAAGGATAGACACGATTTATTCGGACATACATTCTTAGACCTTATAGCACTGCTATCCGTTGTCATTCTTTAAATGTTCTGTATTTTGTTATTTGTCTAACAGACGTCTTCGATGTCTGCCAAAGCAGCAAATAGTTTTGATGACTACAAATTTGACTACGCTGATTTGACGAAAGATAACATTGCTTTATGCAGCGAAAAATCTTTATCAAATGTGCTAACTCGAAGCCAATTTAAGTCTCGTAATAGGGAATCGGTGTCCGAGAAGGTCGGCGATGCTAACACTGGAATTTGTCAGATGTCCAGAAATAATTATTGCTCTTTGACTAATGGCTTTCAGGAACACCCGTCGTGTGCTGAGTTTATGTCAAATGTGGTCGGGCCAGGTTACGATGATATCAACGAGATTGATGATAATGCTGACATAGACGAGTATGACGATGATTTAGAGGACGGAGCTGATGATATTAACTTTGAGGAGGATGATGATGAGGATAATTTTGGAGAGCAAGACGATACGGGGGTTGACATTGAAACTTTACTGGCAAGTCAATATGTTGCAAATGAACAGCGAAGACCGGTGGCAATGGATGTTGAAGAAAAGTGAGTACAACTTCGGTAGCAGCCATTTTCAAAATAATCTTTAACATTACTTTAGATAGTTTATAAAAATAAGGCACTAGGATGAATAGTATATTTTATGGGCAGATGCATTGTTAATTTTTAATTTAGAGAATTTTTCATTTCTGTACATATAGAATGTACTCTTTTATTCTTATTGGGCTGTATTGGTCCGCCAATTAGCTTCAAAATTAAGTAATCATTGATTGCGCGGGTGGTGGTAAAAATTCTTTAAAGTTTGCGAGATTAAATTAAACACCAATCCAATTGTATATAAGCTGTTGTCGATTGACGGTAGTTTTGGTATTTTGTTCGACGACTGCTGAAATACAATGGGATTAGTATTTAATTCAAGTTCGCAAACTTGATTTAAAGAATAGCCTCTAATTTCATTTGGAACAATAAAATAACTGTTTGTTTTGACTTGTTAATAAGCTAAACGAACATTGGTTGCATGCGGCAGAGTTGCTCAGTGGTTACAGCACCAGATTCCGAAACAGACATGCCTAGGTTCGAGCCTTGTCCGCGGCAATTTCTGTTCAGTACATGATGTGTTCCCAATCAGGACGAAACCGGTCTACTGTACTTGTCTCAAACTTATTTGGTTAAGAGCTATATAGCTCCTAGCTCAGTGCCAAATGAGTTTGGATGGTTTTCTGTCGTTCTAAGCAATTAAGCATACAGTCCGCGGAATAAAATATTTTATTGGTGATTTATTGTATTCTTTTCAACTATCTAATGGGTTTCACTTGTTTTTAATACCTACAAGTTTAATACTTTGCCTCTCTCGTACTTACGCCTTTTTTCTCAGTAACCTGACTGCAATAACGAAGAATTCTATGGCTAGTGGTGGATTAGCTGAATCACGCGACACTCCAACTCCCACTCCAGCAAGCACTAGCGAGTCTGTGTCCAGTAATCCAAATAAAAACTCAACCTCAACCAACAATAAACCCGGTTTCAGTTATTTAAAACCAAATTCTGCGTCCAAGATATCGACTGAAATGTCAGAAATGCGTTGTCTTTTACGACAAGTTCAGTTTGGTCGCAGTCTCGTCAAAATGGTGCAACAGGTTCGATCAAAGGTGGGAGCTCTTTCTATGGATACGGAACGTCTTCTTACAGTAAGTATACCTTCGAATATGTATATATCCATAGTTTCTGTGTGAGATTAAACATTGGATAAGATTAGCTCTTATTTTAAGACGCAAACTTGATTTTATTAATTATTTTTACGAACCTTGTAATCAATGATTGCTTAACTGTATGGGTATCGAAACTTGTTATGTAAACTCGATTACGTTGGTTTTGGCAATATTTATGAAGATCACTACTGCATCCTACTTGCCAAGCCACCGAGGCAGCTCCAATGGATGGCTAAAACACAAAAGAGCAGGCCAGCCATCTCAAACTGCATACCAAAAATATAAATAAATAATTATATGTTGGAAATTTGTATATTTAGGTATCAGAGCAATGTAGAATTTAAAATACTTTGTGTTGGCGCATAGCTATATTATAAATGACATATTATTGTTGAACACCGTGATCAATCGTATATTATTCTAAATGTGAAATTACGTGTATAATCTAATAGTTTATTACACTTCGACCCTGCTTCTAACTCATTATCGACACTAAGCCTTCGTTCCTAATCCGCCATGTGGCTGAAAGCGAACTTTTTGCGAGCTTAGAACCAGTGTTCGATCTCTTAGTTTCGCAAACGATTCCGCGTTTTGGAAGGACTATTTTAGTAGAAGCCGATGCTAGATCAGGCTTTTCCTTCATAGTGTTATTTTTACACTATCGTCTGTTGTCTCAGGTGAATCAGCCTAAGCAAGATCGAGTAGGCTGATATTACCGGAGCAACTATATTTAGGCTTGATCCATCGTTCTATAGCTCCTTTTACCGTGCAGTCTATTTCTAGTTTGTTGTTTCACTCATCAGCAATCGTTCGAAATACCGAACATTTACCAAGGTTAGAAGCCAAATTGAATTAATTTTCAAAGAAATATTTTTCATTGGTAAAATTATAGATAGTTGGCGCCTATATGTTTACGATTAGAATAAACAGGTTGCCGAAGCGTAAATAACCTTGATACAAGCTTGAATGTATTTCTCTTAAGTCAAGTAATGCTTTCATTGTAACGTTTGATAGCACAATGGTAACAATATACATGGCTGGATCACTCTCGCCCTAGGATGAGAGAATAATCATCTTTTTCCTTGAACTGGACTCGTATTAGGCACATTGGTCTCCTAGAGACAATAATGGGAATAACACGTTTTTTCATTTACCTACCATAAAAATTAGTTAGTTCAGAACGCAAAAGCCCTCTCTTGACAAGAACCAAGGGATGGATTATCCTTGTGTTCAAGCTACACCCGATGTTCAGCAGAGCTTCTTAACACTGACCGTGCGTACTTTGGTGTTCCGCTCCAGTACAACGCCTGATCAGGCTTTAACTAAAGTTTAATTGAATACTTTACTTTAATCAAAGTTGCTATCTTGATGTAAACACCTGTCCCATTATGTACATACATTTTTCAGTATTGTATAGTGTAGAAATGGTAGTTCATACAGTAGATCGGTTTCGTCCTTATTTGTTATTCATCATGTACTGTCCAGAATTTGCCGCGAACAGTGTTCATACCTGGGCACGCAACCCTTATTAATTTTATTGTTATCACTACCCGCATAACCAATTTTGTTTGATTGAATAGTTTTAGTTTTCCATTTACTTAGTTAAAAATGTTATAATTAAATTTTGTGTAAAGGCTCTTCAAATTTAACATCATTGAAGCGTATTTTTGTGCTAAAACTAATATTCTTGGTAATTCAGTTTACTTAATACCATCATTGTTATAACCAGTATTTTACGATGATGGTATGCTGATACTTCGCTTCCGCATAATTCGAAAAAAATATATGGGCTGATTGCTTATATATTATGTTGATTTAGCCGAAAGAGAAATATCTATCTGAATGCACACCATACCAAAGCCACTTATTTTTCCATTCAGAAAAGGATGAAGACCAAGTAAGCTGCAAGGCAATATTGCAAATGCAGTATAGCTTCACTGCGATTTCGATTGATAGCTTCACAGCGCCACCTCGCCACGCAGTTATCTGCTACTATAAAAGTAAATAACTAAAAAAATTATTCTATAAGTCTGCAACAAGATTTACTGTTAACTC
The DNA here is from genome assembly GCA_029291075.1 of Eudiplozoon nipponicum. Lineage (NCBI taxonomy): Eukaryota > Metazoa > Platyhelminthes > Monogenea > Mazocraeidea > Diplozoidae > Eudiplozoon > Eudiplozoon nipponicum. The sequence continues at coordinate 5,952 of JAQBSW010011487.1, forward strand.
CAGCACAGCTTCAGACCAAAAAAGTTTGAAAATGTGCATATGCTATTTTAAACTAGTATCAGATTAGTACAAATAAGACGAGAAGGATATGTCAAAGTCAGCTTGAACAAAAGGTATGATCTCGTGCGTTCCGTTCTGACTAGAAGCTTCTCAATAGAAGCCGATATTACACCCATTACTCCGATTATTCTGTATGCATATCTATTTGAATAATTTTGGTTCACATTTTATCTGATAAAACATGTTTTAAATGTAATTATCAAACACAAATGACTTATATGGCTAAATATTTGTTCATTTTTTAGAACATTCTGTTTTAACTTTCTTCTATAACTATTAAACAGGAATCTATTAGCCTGTTTGCATATCCGACCCCTAGTGCCCCTGACTGTCCGCTGCGCGGCCTTTTAGATCCTGCCTGGCGTGACACAATCGCAAGTCTCATAAACAGTGCTGTTCTAAGTAAGTAACAACTATGTTCGCATTAAAAAAATTTTTTATGAAGAAGCGATTATCTAAGTTTATGCAGACAAGTCTTCATAGGAGTTATGATTTATCTGGTTGGATATATCAAACATATGTACGGGACTCTTCGAGGATCAGCGTGGGCTCGAAAGATATATAGTCCATCATTTTCCTCATATTTAACACTGTATTTTGACTTATTAACTCTGCCTCGGCTCCCAATATGAATAGGAAACCTCGAGCTTTTTCTAGTCTAACCATCGCCATGTTTATTTTAACAAGTAATATGTTCGTGAGATATCTGCCGTTACTCATGATCAACCAGGTCGCCTTATTGGCTGAGACTGGGGTGTAGAATAGCGAAACCCAGCTACTACAGATTTTTTTCATTTTACATTTTTCTTCTACATTTTCACTACCTATAAAGTTTCTTTCGACCAGTTCATTGAGCTCATCATCATTTAATTCAGAGACAACATTAAAACAGCCTTTAGTTACTGTTGCTTCAGTACCATATAACAATGAATAAAGGAAATGACATGGAGCTAATTATAAAGTAATTAAAAAAAACAATTTAATACTAATGAAAAATTTATTAATTTTAAAAATATCTTGAAAGACATTGATTTATGATTGGGTAAATCGCATTCATATGTAGATATTAACCTAATTAATACCCAGAAATGAGACGCCCTGGACTTATACGCAACACCATTATGGACAAGTAAGATTTGTAGCAAGGCGACATCGCCAATACAGCCAATACATTTTCACTGTAATCTAATGCCGCGTTTTGCGTAAGCGGGTAATAGCTGTACACGGGCAGTTACACAAAGAACCGATTGATCACACTTTCCAATTTTGTTTTGTCTTTGATCGGGTTGACTTCTTCTTTGTTCAACTGGAAATGCGGTTCTATCACATCTTTGATAGAACCGCATTTCCGATGAACGATCAGCAAAAGAAGTGATCGATCGTAATGCATAGCCCTACGCGCATTAATGAATGACGTACACACCGCAACAAAATTTAAAAAAAAACATTTTCACTGTCTCGCTTCATAAACACGACCAAACCTCGCATCTAACTCTGTTCAGCTTGGAAAAACGTTATTCTACCAGAAATCTGCAACGTGATTGCCACTGAGCTTTATTTGATGCCAAAAACTATGATGAGTATGAGGTCCGCATCGTGGTTGGGTACTAATGCTATCCAAATTGATTATAGTGATTTCAGCATTTCTGTCATGGGAATATCTTTCCACTTTGATTCTACGCCAATCTCCGCTTGCTGAACGAATGATGGTCAAGGTGGACTATTTTACCGCAAGAGGGAACTCAGGCTGCTGCGTCCGGAATGAATGGACAAAAATCGGAAAAGTGAAAATCCTTGATGGATACCAGTTCTGATAGGACAGTTATGTGATACTCCATTGTAGGCCCTAACTCTATCAAAAGTGTTTATGTAGACAACAAGTATAATTCTATTTCGAATGTGTCAAATTCACCTTGGAATTATTGAAAGTTATATATTCGCTAATACGTTATTCATGTCGCTGGTCAAGTACTTGTCCTGTGAGAAAAACCTCTATATAACCTCGTCCTTGACCGAAATCTGACTTGTTCTCTAATATAAGATGAACATGAAGCGCTGAGACGGTGGAAGATAATCGAAGCAGATAACCTAGTTAGGACTGGAGTGAAGCTTATACTACGTGGTACGACGGTGTCAACCATGTCTCGATGGCCGATCGTACATGGGCTAACGGGGCTATGGCGGTGGTGTCACCAGGGCGTGGTGGATTTCCGACCGGCAATCGGATCTCCTATAAAATACCACATGAGCCCGACGACGGCACCATGACTCGGCGTGTGTTCCCCGCCACAAAAGGGTTCAACAGCCACAGGATTACATGGACTCCTGGACAGTACCCCGTACTTCCGAATGGCGAATGAGCTCTCAACAGCCACCGGCCACCATGCAACTTACTGCTGCCTTGCAGACTGCGCTTGGATGTGCAAAGGCTAGAGGTGCGTCCTCGATCAAAAAGCCGAGTGGTGAGGGGACACCACTTGTACCAAATTCCCAAGAAACTCCATGAATATCAATGGAGCCGGCTTATCCTCCAAAAGGAGTCAGCCGCAGTAAAGTAAGTAAAAAGTTATACTACCATGGTTATCTAATGTATTACAATTGCTCTTTTGAAGATAGGAATAATAGTCCACTAACTCAATGTCTGTTAATAAGAACAAAATCAAGTCATCGGGGCCTGCAGCTTGGCGAAATTCTGTATTTCTTAGTCTGCTGGTTGTTTGAGATTAACTTTCCACACTTTTGAATAAAGCATACTTTTTGGAATCAGATTGTTGGAGGTGCACAAGAAAATTGATATTTTAAGTGTACAACAAACCGATTAAGACATAATTTATCGACTATTAGATTTTTGTTTCACTCATTTATTGTTTCGCTAACTTTTCATTTTCTCGGATCTGCTTGCGAAACATGGCTGTTACCTAATGTGAAAACTTCTATCTATTCAGTCTTTCTGGTTCAGAAGGATTAAATATAAGCCCTCAAGCTGGGCTTAATTTGCCTTTTAAATGATATACGATTATTATTTTAAGCCAAACTAGCTATAATTTGACGCCTAGTTTCAAGAATTTTTCAGAACTACATTGACTAATTCTACGAGAGCCTACAACACCACATATCGTAGAAATTGTATTGTCTATAGCGGATCTTACCTTTGTTCAAGATATCGTAGCATTTTCACCATCAAGATCAGTTAACATTGCTTTTTGAAAATTTTACCATTTTTGTAAAAAAGTACTGAGCCCAAATATCGCAATCAATACTGTAAAAGTATCCTTCAAATGCTTAGTTTATGTATGCGCGTTTAATACGTGCTTTAGTTGTGGCCACAACATCGTGTTTCAGAATGATTCTGCTAACGAATACAATTGTTCCTTTGCGAATATATTCCATTTGGTTTGTTTTTAGCGGCGTTTAGATATCCTAATGATTTCTGGTGTTTAAAACGCCATACTAGATAAAGAAATCTTTGAAAACAATTATAAGAGGATGAAGCCTTGCTGAGATATCTAAAAATAGCAACTTGCTCTCCATTCCTGCCTCTTACCGTAACTTAATTGTGGCGATCTCCTTTTTCTATCATCTAAAGCGGCATCTTTCCAAAAGGCGTTGCAAGGCTATTAACGAATATTGAACGGTATTATGTCATCGTACTCAGTTCAACTACATTCTGGTAAGCGGAGGTTATTGTCCTCTATCCGGGACACGAAAATGTATCACGGATGTTCTACTTGTTAAATTTTTTGTCTTCACAGTCTTGTTTCCACCAAAATCCTATTGAAATTTCGCTTAATACGGCGGCGCTTTTTCTGCCAGAATATCCATGCGTTTTTGCGTGTTTCATTCCGTCTGCGTATTTTGATCTTGCATAGATCAAGAGATGTTTTTCAACAAATATCCGAATACTATATATGAGCAGAATTGGAGCCTAAGACCAGATACTTGCAATTATGTTAGATTTAATTAAGAATGCTTTTTGTAAATATATAAATATGTCACTTAAAGATAATTTAAGGAAAAAGGAGGTCATATTCTTTATATATATGACCAAATACGACCTATTGGCTCAATAACTGCGCATCGCTTTAATCGAATCGCAAACAAAAAATTAAATTTCATTCATTACCCAGAGAACGATGCTGCTGGCTGCCAAGGATCAATTGCCCACTTCATCAAAATCAATCATAATTTACAAATTCACATATATGTGCTAGCGTGTATTTTGGATGAACGAAAAATATATTTATTATTAGAATCCATTAACCTTTTCTATAAAAATTGTTTTTAAATTGCTTAGCACTTTCAGGAAACTGTACAATTTTGGAGCATATTTTTTAAACGGAGAACAAAGCCAAATTAAAATAATTGTCATTTATAAATTAAGGAAAGTAAAAAAATAACAATACGTCTACTGAGTCCATATAAACAACAAGCATGCGAAATAAATATTCAGAAGTTTCATCAGAATTATATTGTGTTCGCCTGGCCACTGTTCACAAAATACACTATTGTAGCATCCAGCCAGACCCGACTGTCCGTTGGACCAGCATCAACTAACCTATAATTAGCTGAGCATGCGGCATTATCATCATTAACTGTGCCAACAGTTGCACAACTGGATAAACGGTTAATAATGCAATCGGCATAACCTATTTTGTTTCCAGAGGAATACAGAACAACCCATAGAGCATTTGCTATCATAGACAACACACGGAGAAGTAGACGGTAATGTGAAAGCTTGATGAAAAGATGTCTGCCCAAACACAGAATAACAACCTAACTAATTCATAAGTTATTACTGAATTCAAAAAAGGTTCCTCGACTTCTGAAAATAAACGTAAATAACACAACATCAGACGAGTTCTCATCCACCCCCTCCCCTCCCCCTCCCACCCCAATCAAATAGAACCATTATTACTAATGAAATATTATTTCCAGTCTGTTTATAAATATACTCACTTTCGATTTCTTCATATTCCCCTGAAATAACATGTATATATTCAACTAATATAGACTTTAACTGTTTTATGTATTAATCGATTCATTTTAATGTTTTTGTGCACCAGAGGCTCACAACCTTCCACCTACTCCGGCCCTGGAACAAGGCCTTGCTGTGCTTGAAGAATGTTTTGCCAACCGGAATTTAACCGAGGCCCAAACACTTGGCCACTTTTTGCTTTATCATGCACCTGCCTGGAAACTTGCTGAACTAGATGCTGCATTAAGCGCTCGGCGTGATCTACAACAGTGGCGACATACACGTGTTCAATCATGTCTGCAAAGATTGGACCAACAGAAGGGCACTTTTGGTAGTAGCAAACAGGCTTTCAGGTCAGGGATATTTTCTGTCTTTAAAATTTTTTTTGCGAAACTGGATTAATCGAAATTACCTGATCTGTGTTTTGACTAACGCAGTTATTAACCCAGTAGTTTACTTTCATTACTAAAATATTTCAGCAGCCTTCTTCATTTGGTCCATCCTCACCAGTTATAAAAAAACAATGAAGCAAGCGCGATATTTCCTCTGGTCGTATTATTTATATTTCAGACTGATCTTTCACTAGATAGTTGCGTGTCACATGTTTGTGTGGGTGCATTTCCGTAACTGCTATTTTCATCTAACTAAGTAAGACTAGAGCGACTGAATAAGAATTTACCTTTTGCATGCGTTCGACTATTTGTTTTATACACTCCATGTAAAATGACGTAACTCAGATTGCCATTACATTTTCTGGTGGGGGGAGACCAATAATTAAAAATGCTCGTTATAAACGCATGACTGATAAAATGAGAAATCCGAATGACCAATGCACGTGTTAAATTTCAATTCAAATCACTAAGGTTGCACTCAGGATAGACTTGTTAATAACAGTTATTGTCATAACATTAAATAGGCGCACGCCACGCATGTGCATGTGTATGTGTATAAACTAAAAAGATTCAGTTAAATATAATTGATACACATGTATGTACATCTAAATGAAACTGCAGTCAATAGACATTAATTTACCCACATGTCAGACTAATTATTAATTCTAAACATTTGAAATGCTGTATTATTAGAATAATCTCAATAGATAGGGTGGGGTTGCAAGACACAAAAATGATCGTTCAAATCACTAAGAGTTTTAAAATCAAACGAGTAGTTAGAGGCGAAATTTTGAAAGACTATATTCTCAATAATTGATTATCCATTAATTGAATAATAAGCCCACTATAAGTCAATCTTAGTCTGATATTCTTAATCTTTTACTGGAGCTAGCTTCATTTTCCAGTTCATGCAATCGTCTTTTCCTGTCATTATCTAATATGGTATTCCAAATCGAACCTAAAGATTTTTCAACAGCTGTTTCATTCATAATATTATCTGTAGATTTAATTTGGATAGATTCTCTAATCAATCTCGTCACCCTATTACGACTGCTTATTGTTATGCGTTTGCAAACATCCAAGTTAATAGTGTAACCAGCCTCCACTATATGACGAGCAAGATGAGATTTAGCAATATGTCCATACTTACATGCAGTCTTATGTTCACCTCTTCTTATCTTTATTGGGCGATTGGCCTTACCAACATACGTAAGACTACAATCATTGCATGGAAACTCATATACTCCTGATGTTTCCAAGGGTTCAACCTTTTCTTCTTTGGTTAGAGAGTATAGTGCCTAGTGTAAGGGACTGTTTTAAAACTGTCCTGGGAGCGTCATTGGTCCTCTTTATGTTCCGAAATGGCTGCCAACCGCCCGGCATGGAGAGGTATAATCCGGGATTTCTATGGAGCCGGCTTATCCTCCAAAAGGAGTCAGCCGCAGTAAAGTAAGTAGTATTTTAAAGCTATTTATTTCACTTTCTTCTCAATATAAAGTTCGGTACTACCATGACCTTACGCTCTTCCTTCCCCTTGTCTGCTTTTATGTACCTCAAATTAGGATTAAATTTTCTCACGATATCCATCATTGTTGCATCTATTAAATGTAGAGGATAATCATTAGCATTGAATATATCGCACAGTCTACATAATTCTAACTTGATATGCTTCTAAGGCTTCTTAATGTTAATGACTTTATGTTACCGATTTTCATACGATACGGGTGATTGGACTTGAAATTAAGAATGATTCCGGAATAAGTGTCCTTCCTATAATTTCTGACCGTTTCTAATTAATATGACATACAAAATGGTATATCACCCGATGATTCCCTTTCCAGTGAATTGAAGTTCGCTCATTCGTGTAGCTGAATTTAAGAAATTTACCATTTAATTATCACAATGATTCCAGATCATTAATATGTCATCCATGAAACGTAAGTCCAATTTTGGTTTCAGTGGAGTCTTATCCAAAAGATTACTTTGGATTTGCTATTGGGACTGACAAAGGTTGTCCCATTGGTAAACCTCGATTTTTTTGTAAAATTCTTTTTGAAATTTAAATAAGTAGAGGACATACTTATACCCATCATCTCCATGACGTGCCAAATCGTCATTTTACTTCCTTCTAAAATTAAGCGATGATCATCTATAAAACATGGAAAACAATCCAGGGCCTCAGGTACCGGTATAACCTTGTACACAGATACTACATCTAAGCTTACTAATCTATCCTTTTCATCTAATGCAAAAACAATTCCAACCAACTGATATGATTTTAACAAGGTATATTCTAAGAAATGGGAATATTTTCTTATTTTTTAACACAAAAACTTGGACTTACACTACAATTCGTAATGGATTACCAGGCTGGTGCACTTTAACTAAACCATACACTCTGAGTGCTATTGTATCTCTTTGTATGAGGGTGTTACCATGCGTCAAATTCAATTCATCACTAGCAATCATATTATTGATAATTTTACTTGACCTTTTAATCTATGCGTTGGGTCTTTTGTTATTTTAGTGTATACTTTTGCATTACTTAACTGTTCTAACATTTTATTATTATAATCCGATTGACTCATCAGAACTGTAGCTTCTCCTTTATCCGTTTATAGACAACATTATTTGTTACTAACTCCTTTGCGAGACGTTCTATTTCATAGTTAGGCTTAACTTTATCCTCTTGGGGTGTTAAAACGTCTAATTCAAAGTTCACCTTATCCTTATCTGAATAAATCGTGCCGTTTTGCCAGCCTCTGTAATTACCTCATTTCTAACCAATTTTTCATTATGAATAGCCATGTTTAAACTGCGTTAGTCAAAACGCAGATCAGGTTATATTTGCTGCGTTTTGTTTATTTTTTTCGTTCATGCTTTAAATTGTACTTATAAAGGAGGTTGACCAGTTACATCTTGATGAAATAATTAAAATTCATGTGATCTGATGAAATTATATAAAATGACCGAATAATAATATTTACGTTAGCTTAGTTCTATGTATTCCGCGCGGTTGGTAATAGTGGAACCACAAAATATAAGCAAGATTTGGTTAAGTCTTCCCTCTAGGGCACTTTTGCAGCTGCGTTTCTGCATATTTTTACTCACTGTGCCCTCCCTTGCTTAGTAGAATTATGGTTCGCTGTTACAATTGGATTGATATGACAGTTGATCTTGTCCGCTAAAGAAAGCTCTGGTTTACCTATCTTTTTCTGTCTGTCGTTTCTCAGTTGCCTGGTTAACGATATGCCTTAACGGCCCTCGATGACAAAGACCGAGATAAATCAAGCTATAGCTTTTCTTTATAAGGCTATCAAAGCAGTGATAACCATATTCCCGCATCTACTTTGTTTCAGCAGCTTGCAGTTGAGCCGACAAAATACTTAACATGAAGTTCGGGGGTTTGGTGCTTAAAGAAATGGGAGGGTTGGTTTATGATGATCGCCATAGCCTACTTAATGCAGCTGTAGCTTAGATAAAACTAATTCTGGCCGAATTTCTGAAATTATGTTCTCGATAATCAATTAAGTCAATGCATGTTTGTGATTAATAGATGTGGGAGTAACGGTCAAGCTTTCAATATTTATTTATATGTACTTTGCTGCTTGATCCTAATCTGTCGGGTTTCTAAGCTCCCTGATTATTTGTGGCTGATTAATCAAAAATCAAGGCAATTTTTTCCATAATGTCAGCTTACCGGTCATATACATTGGTTAAGACATTTCCCCGTAAGTTTTTTATTCGTTTTTGTTGGAAAATCGACGTGCTACTTCATTAGGTATATTTCTTGCTATCACGGTTTTTATTGGTAAACCCATGGAAAATATATTTAAATATGTCGTGCTTTTTAAACTCAGCGGTCTCCTGGACAGTCACGGCAATGATACACGAGAATTGGACCGAGGAAGTCAACGCGCAAAGCGTTGCGTAGACAGAGGTCGTAATAGCAGAAATCGTGCAGTTAATGCATCCAGCAGTAACGACGACAATATTGATTGTAAAGTAGGAGGGGAAGATGATGACGAGAATAGTGGTTATAATGAAAATGATGATGAAGATACAGAAAGAGTCCAGAGAGGTTCGGATGAGCATAATAGCAGCGAGAGTATAAATTCCGGCCCGATTAGACGCAATGTTAATGTAAATACAGCCGGCACACCGGACGATACTGAGACTGCGACTGTTGAAAGTTGTAATGCTGCTCAATTGGGTCGTTCCACAGATCTTATATTATTTCTGCCATCGACGACTTCATCTACTTTTACGTCGTCTCCAACAGCTTCTGCAAATACAGGGTCTTCAGATGGAACCAGAATTATTCATATTGCCGGTGGTAGTGGTAGTGGTAGCGGTACTATCACTACTACTACTGCAGCTGATTTCAACGACACTACAGATTCTATCTTGGCTGGAATAACTGTAACATCAGCTTCGTCTGGTAAGTTGTATTTGTTAATGCATTTAAAAAAATCTACTTGCCACGAAACCACATCAACATTATAAACACTAACATATCAGCATTGAAAATGCGGTGCTTGGCTGCCACATTATGTCCATAGTTGTGTTTGGGCTGTGAAAGGAATGTACGTCTCCCATCCCTATGTATAGTTGAATGATTTTGATTGTTTCTTTAATATTGCATCATCTGCTACCCAAGGTTGGCGAGCACCATCTGCTTGTGGCATTTTATTTTGGACGACAGTTGCAAAGATTTATTTCGGTACCTGAAAATTCTCTTTCTTTTCTGTCACGCTCGCTCCAATCCGTCACCAGGTTTATACTAAAATTTAATACAGCACTTAATGCCTCACATTAGACTGAATAGTTATATCCAGATATTATGAGCAAGGTACATGCTGGCGTTTCCGACATGACTATTTAGAGTACGCTGGTTGCTAAACTGGACTTATATATATATATATATATATATATATATATATATATATATATATATATATCGTCAATATAAACCGCACATTGCTTCAGGTAGCATTGCCAATTTATGCAGTAGACCGATTTCGTCCTTCAACTAGTTCCCAGAATTTGCCGCGTACCGGGCTCAAGCTCGAAGATTTGCTTCGGATTCTGAGACACTATCCACTGCGCCGTCCATTCCGCGAACTACATGCAGTTTGAATTCACAGACCAACTTGTATCTTATTGGCCTTTCCTTAAGTTCTTACTATCTATCCCCAATTTTTCATTATACAACAGACGACATGGTGATTGGGGGAAGTTATATGGATTTGAATTCTACTGGCAGAGTTTTGATTATATATTATCACTATAAAATTTACATTACATCAGGTTACAAAAACAACTCCAGTAAATCGGATTCGCCAATATTGGGAACGCACCAATTTCCAAAATTTTCTGCGACTAGGGTTGGTCCTAAAAACATTTGATTCTGAGCTTTTCATTTATACCACATCCTGTCTTACACCTCATAATTTTTATATATATATATATATATATATATATATATATATGTATGTGTGTGTGTATTTGAGAAGTTTGAACTTTTAATAAGGCTGATATGTAAAGCACAGTTTATAATGGCCATTTTTCGCCAGTATCCAACTCGATTGCAATGTGTGGTATTCTAAAGTTTTTTTTGTTTGGAAGCAATACTTACAATACTTTATTTATTTATGTATGTAAATAATGGGTCAGTTGTTTATATCATTATCACAGTAATTTTTATCACCGCCAGCTCAGCCAATATTCGATTAAATTAAGTAAATGGGATATACAGCACCAAACTGAAAGCGAAATACGTACTTGCTGAGACACGCCTAAACACGTTCGTTCACACACAAACAATTTACTAAATTGTATTCAATTTATGTACGAATTTCTTTTTATTTATTTGGGGACTGAAAATTCTTTATTTGATAAGGTTGTAGCATACAACAGCCTTTGCTGTGTGTAATTCTTTATCGTTTTTGCCTTAAAGGAAACCTGTAAATCCGCCTGATTTGGAGCATGACTTTCATAAACTGTTTATTCAACTATTGCGGAAACGTTCTCCCCCATATCAGCTGTGTTTAAGCATGTCTATTAGGCATCCGAGAAATCACTGTTTTTTATTCTTCGAGTAAATATTTAGAATGATGCGTCCACTTTAAAAATATACTGTCATGTATCGTCTTTTAGTTTGGTGCTTTCTTGTCGTTTATGTTTCATATTTGATTCAACAAAATTTTCGAGGTATCTTTTCTCTAATATATTTTTTAGCACCGGAATAACACATTTTCTTAATTTTTTAGGATAAATTGCCTATCAAATTTCTCTCCCGCGCATATTGACGAGTTAGATATGAATTGTCTGTTATGGGTATGACAGGTAGTATTTATCAATTTACATAAGAGGAAATTAATGGTTTTGTCAACAGGGATGCCGGTAATTTTTGAGATTGTACGATTTTACTTTTTTTACAAAGTCTAAAGTATCGCGGGCGTAATCGTTTGAAATTTTGATTTGTACTAGTTGTAGGATTGCTTTTAGTTCACCCATTAGCTTGTACTGTGGAATTTGGTCATTGACATTATTGGTCTTAATAGTGGCAAGATGCTCGTTCCAACTACATTGTGTATCAGGTGTTGCGAACCTAGTAACAAATTAATTCAGTTGTGATCAGAAGGATAAACCAAAGGCAGCATGAACGGAATGTATAATCTCATGCACATTCGTTTCGTGCTTACTGGCGACTCATCAGTAGGAGCCGGTATTACGCCCTTTAACCACTATATAATTTGTTCAAGAATGTAGGATAATAGGACGGTACAATCTCCTAGACGAATGTGTAAACCTGCAATAGTGAATCTAACATCATATAAAGTCAACGACAATGCGACTTCAACGCTAACTCACACTATATAATATATATACCGAGTCTGTAAAGGATACTAACACTATGGCTATTATGTTAGTAACCGATACCAACATTATTGTACCGAAAAGGTACATGGTACTAACACTATGGTTTCCGAGTCGGTACATGGTACCAAAATGATGGATATCAATTTATGCTATAGTTCACCGAAATTGAGAATTACAACAATTTCTGAACACCTGTTATTCCAGTAAATCCATACACCCTGGCCTTGATCGATATCAGTAATCACATTTCGCAGTAAGCATGACATCATTCATTTCAATATATAACAGTTAAATACTGTTTGTTGCGGAGAGCTAATATATATGCAAGTATGTATTAGGTGTTGCGAACCTAGTAACAAATTAGTTCAGTTGTGACCAGAAGGATAAACTAAAACTATGGCTATTGTGTTAGTAACTGATACCAACATGATGGATATCAATTTAACAAGTGTTCAGAAATTGTTGTAATTCTCAATTTCAGTGAACTATAGCATAAATTGATATCCATCATGTTGGTATCGGTTACTAACACAATAGCCATAGTGTTAGTATCCTTTACAGACTCGGTATATATATTATATTGTGTGAGTTAGCATTGAAGTCGCATTGTCGTAGACTATATGATGTTAGCTACACTATTGCAGATTTACACATTCGTGTAGGAGATTGTAACGTCCTATAATCCCACATTCTTGACCAAAATATATAGTGATTAAAGAGTGTAATATCGGCTCCTACTGATGAGTCTTCAGTAAGCACGAAACTAATATGCATGAGATTTTAATTTCCGTTCATGCTGCCTTTGTTTATCCTTCTCGTCAAAACTGAAATAATTTGTTACTTTGTCAAATTTGTTATTGCGTGCCATGACAACAAGTAATCATATATTGTCTCAATGTGTGTTAACACTAATTAGCGTTATGCGCTATGACCGATGGCCGTTCACGAGCTATAGGCGTAGTAATTATGTTTAATAGGCCTTCGTTTGGTCGTAAAATGTTTCCTTAAATTTAGAAAAATTTCATTTATATAATGTTCTTTTGATTTCGGTCGCACATTTCACTGAAATTCTACATAGAATTTTGTTTTAATTGACGAATAATCACCTCAACTCCAATCGCCTGCTTTTTCATGTCAAAACTACATAAAACGAGCTTGAAGTAAACACCAATCACATTATATTGAACCAGTCATCGAACAACATGACAAAGCTACCGTCAGTCAACGGATTACCACAGCATTAGATTTGAATATCAAAAGCGCAATATATATATATATATATATATATATATATATATATATATATATTCTTTATAATTTCCATGCATTTTAATATTACACATTATATTTATAATTAGGAAGAAAGAACACATTATTAACAAAGTGGATAAAGGCCATTTATTTCGTGAATACTAATCATCGCTTATACAATTATACATATTTTAACATTTTGGGTTTTCAATTGATTATGCTAGTGGTAACAAATCTGACTCGTTTTTACTTCTGTTTCTTGTTTTGGCTGGTTGGTAAGTGTGTATGCGTTTGTGTTTGTGTGTATGCGTGTTTGCATGTAAAGGTCATTCTCGCAGTATTGCAAAGTGATGTCTGAGATCTAGTCATTATTGTTTTGATAGCTTGAGAATTAA
>JAQBSW010011488.1:0-19908 GCA_029291075.1 Eudiplozoon nipponicum
CACCCGCGCAATCAATTATTGTTAAATTGTATTGCCTATATATGTATATGTGGCGAAAGCTGCAAACAGTTAATGTTCGTGACTGCATAGAAATTGTGCAGCCGACATTTCCAGTCAAGTTCAATGTATGCGAGACTGCTAGAGTTGAGAGCCGCATATCTAAATTTGATTTCCATATATATTCAATGCGGTTTGATCCTCGATAGTCAGTTTGCCGTCGTACTCTGATGATGATCATGGAAGGTCGAAACGCGTCAGTGCGTTGCGGCTGGCGGTAGTTTTGTTATGTTGTTCGACGACTGGTTAAATACAATGGGATTGGTGTTTACTTCAAGCTCGCAAACTTGATTTAAAGAATTTTTACCACCCGCGCAATCAATTATTGTTAAATTGTACTGACAAACAGTTAATGATAAAATTTAAATTAGCTGCCACGAAAGGTCTTTCAGTATTATTCTCTTTTTTGGAGAAACGCTTTGATATAAACTTATTTTTGCTTGTCTCTTGAAGTCATAATCATGTACAACTTTAATGTTCTCCTCGGAATAACTTTACACAGTTTGTATCCCTTGCTAATAATCAAACATAATAAGACGCTCTTTTTTAATATTTGTTAATTATGCTCACTAAGTTCACGCATTAGGCATAATGCGCAAGTAATACTTTACAATATGAGGTGACAGGTCTCAATAATAATCATAATTTATAATTCATTTATCACGTGTTTCACCGGCTTACTGAACCTGTATTTGTAGAAGTCTGCGATTTTCTCGAAATCCATTACATAAATGAAAGTTGTTGTTCTTGGTTACCAGTTACATTATATATACATTTATCACTATAAACAAGCGTTGTTTAATTTATAATGGGCAATGCATCCAGTAGACCGGTTTCAACCATATTTGGAAATCTCTAAGTACTATCTGGAGTTTTTTGCGGATATGGCTCGAACCAGAGCACGTCTACTTCGGAATATGTAGCTTTTAACACTGAGCCACTCTGTCAATCACTACACTTATTTTCGGTTATTTAATAACTAATTTATTTTTTTCAGACTTCCGTTCATGTGGCTTAGTCCAAAAGTTCTAACTAGCCATTTCAAATCTGTCATTATAGAACAGACACCACGCTACAATGGGAAAGTTGTATTGAATTAAGAATTTTACTTGACGTCTTCTCAATAAGGATAAAACCAGTCTGCTGTATGAATTTCCTTTTCAAATTTATTCAATTTACAATTTACCATGGCAAATGCATATGGTGTTTACATTAAGATCAAACTTTGATTTTAAAAAAAATTATCACTGCCCTTGCAACCAAGCGTCTATTTTGAAATTCTAATGTTTTTCAGTCTGTAGTGATCATAAAAAATGTCAAACATTTACACATTCATAAATAAAAACATACAAACTTACAAACAGAAATAATGCATACGTCCATATATACACGAAATAATGGAAGCAAACAGACATACCGTACACATACAAACATAAAATCATCCACACTAAGTTATATTCATGCATATAAGAAAATATAGATAAACGCAAACACAAGCTTAAAAATATAATCACAATTATACACATGAGAGCAGGCAAACTGGCACATATGCTCACCCTTACACAAATGTTTATGAAAGCATACATGCATATATACACATACCTAAAAACATAAACCTATTAACATGCATAATAATAGACGTAAATAAACATACACACATACATACACACCCACATACATACATGCATGCATACATACATACATACATACATAAATAAATACGCACACCAATATATGCTGCATACATCATTACATACAAACATATAGACAGATGCAGGCACACATACATACATACATATATATATATTCATACCTGTAAAAATGCATGCACCCACACATGCAAATATAAAAAACAAAATAAACATACATACATACATACATACATACATACATACATACATACATACATACATACAAACATACATACATACGTGCATGCATACATACATACATAGATAAATACATACATACATACAATACATACACGCATACATACTGAGCATAGACACATACAAGGGCTACATACATACATACATACAGAGCAATACATACACATGGCTACATGCATACATACATACATACATACATACATACATACATATCATACATACAAATATACATAACAATACAAATACATAGATGCATGCATACATATAAGCATACATACATACATACATACATACATACTACATACATACATACATACATACATTACATACATACATACATACATACATACATACATACATACATACATACATACATACATACATACACACATACATACATACACACATACATAAATACATACATACATACATACATACATACATACATACATACATACATACATACATACATACATACACACATACGTAAATACATACATACAGACATACATACAAACACATACATACATACATAAATTTAAAAATACCTTTATACATCTATACAGCCGTACACACATGAATGCATACATATAAACCTAAATTTTTCCATCGAAGCAATTGATTGCAATATTTTATGCAATTTTAGAGTACAATTCTGGCCACTACATGATGAGTTCCCAATAAGGACGAAACCGGTCTACTGGATGAATTGCCTTTTCTACACTATACAATTCTTAGTTTATACTGACATATGTAAGTAATTAATGGGTCAGGTGTTTATATCAAGACCGCAACCTTGATTATAATAACAGTTCATAATTGCATGCATAATAATTAATCACAACAACAAATACATAACTAGTATGAGTTTTATTAAAAGTTTCATGATCCACACTTACATTTTGTGACTGATTTCGTCTGATGTGTCGTCAGTAGTCAAGAAATGCATGCACAACCAAGATTTTACTTTCTTATCAAGCAGAAATTTACAAATACTTTAGGTGGTATTTGAACTAACATTTCACTAGAATCGAAAGATCTAAAATATACTTGCATATATCTTAGTGGTCCACAAAAAATAAAATAAAAATAATATCATCTATCTTATTGATTAAAAATTTTAATCAATTAAAATTTAATCATTTAAAAGAATCTACGTTTTCCGCTTACAAAAGGGGAGAACTAAAATATGTAAATGTGGGCACCTTTAAATGTACGTGTGAAACAAATGCATTTGTGCAGGTCGGAGTATACTTCTCTATCCTTGAATTTTAGTTCTTACAATGGTAATTTGAAAATTAATTTAATTGACGCTTGATTGTTTCTACAATTTTATCTTTAATATAGAGAAATAAATGATCGATCAATATTCAATTAGAAAGCAATCCAGTTGTGATTAGCAAAATCTTTGAAGAAGCGGCGGCAATCTAGAACCGTATAAAAAGCCTTTTGTCTAATATGTTAGAAACTACAATAAAGATTTGGAACATTTAATAGTCATATTTCTGTCGAAATATACAAATCTAGTTTAAAAATTGTTTGGCAAACAGATATTCCATCAAAACCATTGCGCAGGAAATTATTAGTCCACAAGAATAACCACTAAACTGCAATAATGTCTGGAGTTCCTGCAATTACTTCGCCAGTTGTGGTGAAGCATGTAAGCAAAGGCTTCCTATTCTCAAAAATTAAAAAGATAATCATTAAATAACCGAACTAGTCAGGAGAATTATGCTACTATGTTTTGTCGTTTTACCTGTTACGTGCATGAATTGCAAGATGTTTGATCGCAATAACATTTATAAAATTCGTTTTAAGCAATACGCTTGCCTGACACAACAGATGAACTCCCCAATTGAAGGGCTATGCTTTCGTCATCGGTATTGAGAAATTATCTTTATGTATTTATTGTGTCAGAAATCTCAAAAAAACTTTAATAAAAATATTTTACCTCCTCATTCTGATCATTCTATGGGAATTACTTTGTTTTGATAAAAGTCAAACCACAGTTTTAAATCGATTATGAATTTTATAGATTATTGATATTTTAATTTAATACAATTAATAAGAATTTTATAATTAACTATTCTGCACCTAGTGTAAATAATTTATTTGTGTAAATATATTTCATTAACTTTATCTTATTTGATACCAAATAAATTCTTAATCAAATCTTAATGCACCCCTCTATTTTAATTCTAATTCTAATATTAATTCCAATAACTATTCTAAATTATATTTTATTTATAATTAATATTCAAAATCCAAATTTAACTAATCTTATTATTATGTTTTATTATTATTCTAATTGTTATATTTAACAAAACGTTTTCTAAAAATTTTGCTAATTCTTATCCATAATCCTATTATAATTTCAATACAATATTTTCTTTATATTCTAAGTGATTCTATTATTTGTTCAAATTGTATTTACAATTCGTATGCTTTTTCTAAATCCCGCTATCATTTTAATTTTTGTTCTAGATCTAAATATTATTATTGGTCCTATTATTACATCAATTTTAACTTTAATACTTAGTATTAATTTTAATTTTAGTATAATTTTATTGTTATTCTAATTCTAAATCCAATTCAATTCTTATTCCCGATCGTATTCTAATGATATTATAATACCAAATGTAAATCTGAGTCTAATTCCAAGCTGAATTCTTTAACTTATTCCGATACCTGCACCAAATTTTAACTTTATTTCTAAATCAAGTTTGTATTCTTATTTTCATTCTTTAACTAGTTGTAATGTATATTTGTTACTGAATTCGAATTAAAACTGTATTTATAATCCTTTTTTGGATTTCTACTTTAATGTTATGTTTTATTATAACGCAAATTTTATTGAAATTTAAAATTTCAATTCTATTACAAATTCAAATTTGACTTCTTATTCTGAATTGAATTCATATTTTAAATCTAATCTTAGATCGATATTTCATTCTAACTTTCAATCGTGATCTAAACATATTTTATTTCTAAAATTCGAATTTTATTAAAATAACCTACTTTAATGGTTAATCTAATTCCATTTATTACTTATTCATATTATAATATTAATTTCTATTGTATTTCTATTTCTAACTCTAATTCTAGTTATAATTATAATTCTGTTTCTTATTCTAATATTCTGTATACAACTTTCTAAATTTTATTTTCATTTTATACTGAAAATTAATTTTAATTTAATTTAAACTTCAGTTCGTATTCTAATTTAAATTCAAATTTCAATGCCCGTTTAGCAACAGTTCTAATTTTAAATCTCGCAATAATTTGAATTCTACTAAAATTCTAATTCAAAGTCTATATTACCGTTTTAGTTATAAATGGAATTATAATTCTAATTCTAATTCTAATTCTAATTCTAATTCTAATTCTAATTCTAATTCTAATTCTAATTCTAATTCTAATTCTAATTCTAATTCTAATTCTAATTCTATTTCTAATTCTAATTCTAATTCTATTTCTAATTCTAATTCTAATTCTAATTCTAATTCTAATTCTAATTCTAATTCTAATTCTAATTCTAATTCTAAATCTAATTCTATATCAAATTCTAATTATGCTGCTAATTCTAATTCTAACTCCAATTCTAATTAGTTTCCTATTTATTATTTTCATTATATACCAAATCCACCTTTAAATTCTAATTTTATGCCCGTTTTCCATTGTAATTGTAATTGTAATTATAATTCACCTCCTTTTTCATTCTCAATGCGATTCAAATTCTAATAGTCTAATTGTCGATATATTATAAAAAGTTGCATAATAACGGCTGTTGCATTATTTTGCTTTCCATTTTCAAATCTTTCCAATCTTTTAGAGTATAAATTGCTTTAAATGTCCTTTTTAGGATAATTTTTTTTTATTTGAAAATAATTCTAATCAGAAGAAGCAGAAAGATGTTATCAAACAGATGTTTAATTAGAATCAGGCATGTTTTTCTTAACTATTCGCGTAACTTAAATACCTTTCAAAATAAATTTCTTGCCGAAAGAACATAATAACGTTACAATCTCGTATTAATCTCTCGTGAAAAACGTTGCAAATAAAACTTTAACTATTTAATAACACGAAACTTATTCGCTCATAATGAACCTTTTTATCCAAACAATTTAGAAAAACGTTTTCGCCCAAAGAATATTTTTAGAGTTCTTGTTGAAAATCAAACATATTTATGATCGTAGTAATATTTAACGAATATGGGTTGCGCGGACGGTGATAACAATTACTTTAATCAAGGATGCCATTTTGATACAAACATCTGACCCATTTAGTACATAAATTTGTTTGTATAAACTAATAATTGAATGGCGTAGAAAGGACAATACACCCAGTAGACCGTTTTCGTCCTTATTGGTGACTCATCACCTACTATTCAAAATAAGTGTGCGGCAGGGTGGCACTGAGGTTAGAGAACCAGATTCTGAAGCAGACATACCCGCGGCAAATTCTTGCCAGTGCGTGATGAGTTCCCAATGAAGTCGAAACCGGTCTACTGGATGAATTGCCTTTTCTACACTATACAATTCTTGGATTAAACTGACAAATTTATGTACTAAATGGGTCAGTTGTTTATATCAAGTTCGCATCTTCGATTAAAGTTAATGATCGCAGTAGTGTTTTTTTTTAATTTTTTAATTTTTAATATATCAAATTCGTTTACTTTATCAATTTACTTCGGGTTCTACTTCCATTAGTATCCGAATTAATTAGCTTTGCAATTAAAACTCAAAATTTTTAAGGCAGAAATTATTTACTTTTGCGGTAATAACTTTTCCGTAGTAAAACTTATCGAACACTCATCGAAATAGATTTTTCGTCGTCCAACGATTTTTCTCAGGATCTCCGCTTATTACAGTCACTGAACACCAAAATATTCACCCAAACGGACACAGTTTTACATTATTTCTAGGTTACAGTTTGGGCATCTTTTTAAATAATGAACGATTCACGCAGCATATGTGGCTCCGAGTGAGTTTGTTGTATGTCACAGCAAAATCGGAAGGAGATAAAGAAACTATTGTAATGAGTAAGTACATTTTTCAGTATAATTGAACATTAATTGATTGCGCAAGTGGGGGTAACAATTCTTTAATCAAGTTTGCGAGCTTGAAGTAAACTCCAATCCATTGTAGTTAACCAGTCGTCGAACAATATAATAAAACTACCGACAGTCGCAAGGCACTGACGCTTTTCGACCTTCCTTGATCATCATCAGAGTACGATGGCAAACTGATTAGCGAGGATCAAACCGCATTGCATTTATATGAAAAGCAAAATAAGATATGCGGCTCTCACCTCTAGTAGTCTTGCATACATTGTACGTGACTGGAAATGTCGGCTGCACAATTTTTATACAGTCACGAACATTAGCTCTCTGTAGCTTTCGCCACACATATATATAGACAATACAATTAAATAACAACTGATTGCACGGGTGGTGGTAACAATTCTTTAAATCAAATCTTATTTTACTTTCCATATATATGCAATGCAGTTTGTCTTTATACCCTGATGATGATAAAGGAAGGTGGAAACGCGTCGGTGCGATGCGGCTGCGGTAGTTTTGTTATGTTGTTCGTCGACTGGTTAAATACTTTGGGATTTGTGTTTACTTCAAGCTCGCAAACTTGATATAAAGAACATTTAGCTTCATTCACGCAATCAATGTTTGGCTACTTTTATTACCTATATATTTGACGAAAGTTGCATAATTTTAATGCTCGTGACTAAACAGAAAATATGCAGCAGACATTTTCAGTTATTTACATTGTTTGAGAGACTACTAGAGTTGAAAGCCGCATATCTATTATTGCTTTCCATATATATGCAATGCGGTTTGATCCTCGCTAGTGAGTTTGCAGTCGTAATCTGATGATGATCATGGAAGGTCGAAACGCGTCATTGCGTATGACGGACGGTAGTTTTACCCTTTTATTCGATGACTGGTTAAACTCAATGAGATTCATGTTTACTTCAAGCTCACAAACCTCATTTAAAGAATATCCGAGCATATAAGAAAGGTCTAACTTACATTTCAAATATAAATATTCTGTTTGAGCAATATAATTTTACTGGCTTTTTCCATTGTATGGTGCTCAAATCTAGACAGGCAATTGTTGGGAGGCGGAAACATTCATTTAATAACAGACTGACCGATCGGAGCATTTCTGTTATTAATTTATTGTTTAAAACATATATTTCAATATTTGTGAAGAATATTTTGCATGCCTGACAAAGAAGATCATATATGAATTGCAGCAGAGTTTGACTCATTATTCAATTAGCCGTCTGAAGTGAAAAGGAATCATGATGACAGTCAACGATGATTTAAATTGAAGCTCGTAGAAATGTGCCTCCAGTATCAAAATCGGTCACAACAACTAAATTAAATTTTATAAGTAGGAATAAATATTATGATATAATAGAAGCTGGTGTTAATATTTCATCTCTTGGTAGTAAACCGGAGTTTATTCTCCTATAGTATAAATGTAAAGAAGCAATGCAGCAGCTGAAAGCCAGTTGGACTAATAGACAATAAAGAATCGAGAAAACTTGTCATCTGTGGATTCTGTGTTGTAGCTGAAGTCGAAACCTTTCTACTCGATGATTCAAGTGTTCTGTCTAACCAAAGTTCTAATTTAAACTAATATTTTACATATAAGCAAATCAAATCATTATACATATGAATGCATATTTTACATAATGCCCATTTTGTCCTTAGAGATGTATCATTATTTATTCAGTTTTAAGATAAAACACTCATTGAATAGGTAAAGTTAAATTTATTTTTGAATATTTTTAATTAGATCTTGCTAAAATTGTTTTTCATTCGCAATATCTTATTCAAAATCGCAAGCTCTTGAGCATTTCGTGTTAGGCATCTATTAACAAATTAGATCAGATAGCACCAAAAAGTCAGCGTGAACGGAAGGTATAACCTCATTTGCACATTCATTTTGTGCATACTGGTGACTCATCAATAAGAGCCAGTATTACGCTATAAGCCCTCTACATAATTGGGTGAGTAATGTTGGACGATTGGACGGTAAAATCTCCCATACGAATGTATATACAGGAAGCAGTGGTGTTAATTTCCAATAAAGTCTTTGACAATGCGATTTTAAAGCCAAATCACTATATATAATGTATATACCGAGCCTGTAAATGGTACCAAAATTATGGATGTTGGGTCGGTACCTGATATCAACACTATGGTTGCCGGGACGGTACATGGTGCCAATACAACAGATTTCAAGTTATGCTGAGTTCATCAAAATTCAGAACTAACACTTCTTCTGAACACATATTACTCCAGAAAATTGTCACACATTTCTCACCCAAATTTAAAGTGGGCATAGAGCGTAATACCGACTCCTACTGATGAGTCGCCAATAATCACGGAACGAATATGCACATAAAATTATACCCTCCGTTCCATGCAAAAGTTTATTTATCCTTCTGGTCTTATTAGAACTATTTTTTTACTAGGTGTGCAACATCAAATACAAAATTGAATATTTATTATTTCTTCGCAACAAACAGTATATGACTGTTATATATCTCTAGTTCTTTTTCGACATTTTTCTCAAATCATATCTTACAAATTCAGTTAGCTAGAATATTCACCAGGATAATCCTGGCAGAATTTGGGACGCCGTTATTGTAACGAATGTGTTGTATACTAAGCTGTGGATTTCAACAGTATCAATCTTGTTAAATTGGCATCGTTCCCTCAATTCAAGAAAAGGATTAATGTTTTAATTCTCTTCCTCGAGCGTAAGTTTGATGCCTAAGTTGGCATTGTTGGTCTTTTCCACAATTTCCTTTGAATTAACTGCTTTCGAAATAAAGAAAAATAGATCATCCACGTATCTTCAATAAAGCATTCCTTGTTCAATTATGCTCTGTCAGCTACTTTGTTCTTGAGGATGCATGTATACGTCAGCTAAGAGCTATGCAATACAATGTACCCGAGGCTACTCCACTGAACTATTGGAATTACTCACAATAAAAGAGAAAATTAATGTTTCGTTTGCAGGAAAATATGGACACTTTTAAGCCCTTCTCAAAAATCAGATAATTAAGATATTCTTTTTTGGATTAAGTTGCGGGGGATCATTGTCTCCTTTTCTAATTTCATGTCAGTAAACTTCGATGTTACCGCAGATAAGACCATTGGCATCATTCTTGTTCTTTAGTTTTTCTGTTAATCGGAAAAAAATCTTTCAAATTGCACGTGTTAGTGATGCTTCGGGGTTGTTTTAAGCATTCTGTGTAAGAATTTAGTAAGTCAACGCATTAGATTGTTCAACATTTACACCACTTTAAGCATTTGTGGAATTCCGAGACATATATGGCCATGCGAAATTTGTTTAAATTTGGTCGTACTTTATGAATTTCTTCTAGGAATTTGGATTTTTCTCTAGAATCTACTACCGATTTTGCGAACTCTTTTTGCATCTTCCTAGTTGGGAAATTGATTTTTTCTTACATGTTGTTTGAACCCTCTTTCTGATTATTATCTTGTTGTAACTTTCACAAGTTATATTTTGATTTAATCATAACTGAATTTTGAGCCCAATTTGTTATAACAGTTATTACCCATCGTTCTTTTTATGTCGCGAGTCGTAAAGATTTTGATGTTCATCATCGTTTCTTTCTATGTTGACTATTCTTGTGAAGTCAAAATAGAAATATTTTATTGAGGCCTGCATGCCTATGATACTACGACCACACGGAAATCTGTTTAGATTACAAAATCTCGCCGCAAATGTATTGAAAGATTTAAAATTGAATGTTTGTAAATAGAACTTTCTGGACTGATTGGAATTTTTTATTTATCAGGGCATCTATCTACCTCAAATACATTATAGCTTTTCCTGGTATAATATTCATCAACTTCACTTCATAAAAATATAATGGGTCAGGTGCTTATATCAAGATCGCAACCTTGATTATAGCAAACTACTCTGAATGTTCTTTAAACGCTTCTTGGCCTCCAGTCTTTGACTGGATGATTGAACTTTATCAAAAATATGATATACAGCTGTTTTGCTGCTGAATTAGCACAAAATAGGTAACTATGTGTGGACTAGTTATGAATTATTGAATGTCAACTCATATTTTTGGTTGAGACCCTACCAGTCTGACTCCTGCAGGTAAGCCAACCCCACAAAATTAAAATCTAACTTGAATAAACCATCAAATGCTTAGGCCAATGAGTTTCAAATTCACTCAATCGATCAGTGCATCGTTACGTTCTAGGCTTTAGTGAGTCGGCTATACGACAAGTTTGTTCTATTGGGCATTCATTGATCGTAAAGTTGATAATATAAATTTGTTATTTGAACAAAGTTTGCATACATGAAATAAACAATAAACCTATATTTTCGATAGGGCAAAGTCACTGCCTGTCACACGTATTAATACGGTTCGATCTCGATTATGCGGTAAATTAAATATACATTTTATTTTAACTCTTGCCATTGGGTTTTTCATCGTGCTGTGAAGATAACCATGAAAGTTGGAAACGTACCACGAACTGATAGATGTTTATGCATAGGCGAGTAGAATTATTGAGTTATAAAGCTGATATACACAACACACATTAAAATATCCCTTTTCGTTTTGCCAGAACCCAACTCAACTGCAATATCTATTTGGAAAAGCAAGGCGGACTAAGTTGGATTAAATACATGTAATAAAAGAGAAAACAACAGAAAGCGGGAAACACACACCCTGAGACACGCGCAAAGGAACACAACCAAAAAAGTACGAACAATTCACACGTTTATATTCAAATTATGTTCGAACTGCTTTCGCTTATATAACTGAAGAATACGGAGGTTGCACATTGCAGGTCGTTGCTATGTCTGACTCCCTTTCGATTTTTCAATTGAAAAAAACATGAAATCCGCCTGATTACGAAAAAAAATCATGTTCCCCGATTACGGAATTTTTCTCCCGTTTTCTGTGTTTTGTCCAAAATGCTCTTGAATTCGTTTCCTTCATAATCTTTAAGTGCGGCCGAAACAATGCAACAGGCGGATATTCATTTGTTTAAAGCAACAATTTTATATATTTCCAGACAAGTGAAATGTATATGAGACTACTAGAGGTGAGAGGCGCATATCTAATTTTGATTTCCATGTATATATATATATATATATATATATATATATATATATATATATATATATATATATATTCAATGCGGTTTTATCCTCGATAGTCAGTTTGCCGTCGTACTCTGATGATGATCATGGAAGGTCGAAACGCGTCAGTGCGTTGCGGCTGGCGGTAGTTTTGTTATGTTGTTCGACGACTGGTTAAATACAATGGGATTGGTGTTTACTTCAAGCTCGCAAACTTGATTTAAAGAGTTAGACTGTTCGATTACAGGAAGCCTATCTTCCAAAATTTCGTTCAGCATTTCATAGTGAGATACAAGCAATCCAACTATACGAAGAGCTGAACATGAGCATGTTTGAATAATTGAGAAACTAACTCGCAATTAGATTATTGAACCCGAACAAAGACAGATGCTGTTTTTATGAATGCCAACGATTATATTAATCATATAATCAATGTTCCCTTTTTTGAAGATAGGAAATTCAATCCGTATCAAGTAAATAAAACAGATCAAAATCTACCGATGTTGCAATATGGCGTGCGATTAAAAATACGTATGAAGCAATTTCACGAAGAACCGACGATGCGAATTCTAATGCAATCGATAGCATCACGCGTCGTCACAAACAAACAAATCGAATTGGCACACACGCGGCCAGAATGTACAGTATGCCGAAAGCACACAAGATAGTTGGAATAAGCAAATCGCCTTCACTGAAATCGAACATGCCAGTGTTCAACGTCACATCGCACAAACTAGCGAGAAAGCTGAAAACAATCCCACAGCTTTTCAAATCTAAAATGTCGCACAATGCCGAAAATAGAACAATTATTTTGTTCGACGTTAAAATCTAGTTACGAGTATCTGATTAAGGTCATTGACAGTAACCTCCCATAATTCTACGTATATATTATTCATAAAAAAACTATCCATAATAAGTGCCAGAAAATGTTAAATTCAATATGAATGGCTAATAATAACGCAAGTCGGTGGAATTATGATGGGCAGTTCGTTAAGAATCTACTATTTCCATGCAGATCTGACGTATTCGGATGACACTTTCATAATAAAAAATGAATATGCTGAAACAAATGTCATGTTTACGTTGAACAACAATGTTTAGTTTAGTTTCGATCACGCTAACTCTTACTCCAACGCGCCGTTTTTCATTTACATATGGCTATTTAGGCAGGAAGATGGTGGTCTAAAATGAAAATATACCAATTGATCTTATGGTCTGGACAATACATGCATTATCATGACTTATGTAGGTCGACCAACCAGACGGTTAATAACTCGAATGACAGAAAATTGCAACTTAAACGCCTGTTTAAATCAAATGGTGAATACACGTGTGCAATTGCGCAACATATCATTGAAACCTCACGCGTATGTTCTCCAGACGCAGCATTTAAGTTAATTTCTAAATGCAATAACAGGAGGGAGTTAGCCAAATAGGAAGCTTAATAGATAAACAAATTCCAGCCGGATTTATGCAAGCAGAAGAAGCATGTTCAGGCATTGAGCTTGAACTGGAGATGACGCAGGCAATTGATTGGTTGTCTCCTTATTTCACACTTTTTTCATGTTTCCATTTTCATAGTTTCGTTTTTCAGTT
Source organism: Eudiplozoon nipponicum (assembly GCA_029291075.1). Lineage (NCBI taxonomy): Eukaryota > Metazoa > Platyhelminthes > Monogenea > Mazocraeidea > Diplozoidae > Eudiplozoon > Eudiplozoon nipponicum. Next base: position 13,712 of record JAQBSW010011488.1, read on the forward strand.
TATATATGAAGATATGTTCATTTGAGAGAATATGAGAAAAAACGGTTCCTATATCAGATAAAATTTCTCTTTCATTTTGCACATGGATAGGGTATAATGAACATTATCATAATAATGCCTCAATTTCCAGAAACTGACATATGTACCACATAATATGGGATTCGAAATAATGTTTCGAAAATTCTAAAAAAAATCGACAAATATAAATTGAGAAGCATTTCTGGACAAACAATGTATGGGTGGCTTCATAGTCACGTAGACCAGTGAGAATCCATCATTAAAAGAAGAAAACATCCTGTGCACCTAGAACTGTAAATGAATCAAGATTTTACCGATGTACGAGTGCTATCAATTGTCCCACAACCGTCATTTGTGGTATTAGCTCGAAAAACGAAAGCACTACGCATACGTAAATTCATTTTAATTAATATATCAAAGTAATAGTAGTAGTAGTTGCAGTAGGAATAGGATTCGCAGGAGAAGTTGCAACAGTAGTAGTAGTAGTTGTTGTAGTCGGTCTAATATTGATACCAATAGTAGTAGTATTAGTATTAGTAGTAATAACATTGACATTGTTGGTGTGGTAGTAATAATAGCAGTAGTATTGCAAAGGTTTTAGCATTTGTAGTAGTAATAGAAAAAATAGTAGTTGAAGTAGTGGTAGTAGTAATATTAGTAATAGTACTATTAATATCAGTCAACATATTATTATTAGTATTAATAACAACAACAGCAGTATTAGTATTAGTATTAGTAATATTAGATGGATTAGTAGTAATAGTAGTAGTAATAAAAGTATTTTATTAGTAATAATAGTAATATTAATAGTAATATTAATATTAGAAGTAGTAGCAGTAGTAGTAATATTATAAATAGGAGTATGACTAGCAGGAGTAGTAGTGGATGTAGTAGAAATATTAGCAGCAGCAGTAGTAATAGTAATAGTAGTAGTATTTGTAGCAGTAGTAGTATTAATAGTATCAGTATTTGTAGTAGTAGATATATTAGTAGTTTTAGTAGTTTTATAATTGTTACTAATAATTATTAATAACATTTGTTTTACTTTTAGTAGAGTGAGTGACAATTTTTGTATACTTTCTCGATATTTTCAATGATGCCTATATTATTGAGGCAATATCAGTAGTAGTGATTTCAGTAGTATTAATAGTTTTAGTACTATGGTTTATTTTGTTCCTAATGGTATTAGTGTTAGTAATATTTATGGAAATAATAATCGTTTTATAATTGCTAGTTTTGCTCTATTAATTATAATAGTATTAATTCTGGCATGTATTTGATTTTAATGTTAGAAATAGTACAAGTAGAAGTAGAATTACTAGTGTAAATAGAAGAATTGCTGATATTCTGTTTGAAAATTTAGATACATTTTCTACATGTTTGGGTATTTTAACAGAATTGGAGAACAACGGTCATTTTTCGCATATTGGGTATTATGTTACTTAATTGCAAATCAACGATTATATTTCAAATTTAATTTTTTTGGCAATTTAATGTATTTGTGCTTAAAAATCTATTGAAATTACGAGTGGCATGTACAAATTTGAAAAAAACACCGGCGGTTGCCACTTCATTTTAATTAGTAACGTGATAGGCGCCGCAATTTTCATGGGAACACCACATTCTCTTCGTTTTTATTGTTTAAATACAGGATTTGCTAATTTTTCGTCTATAAACAACAGCAGAATTCTTCAAATAAAAATATGATCTTGCTTATGAATTCTTAAATCAGAAGAAAATTTTACATTGATCACATTTGGCTAATTTCATTTTTGGCTGCACACAATCAAAGGGAATGTTATAAATATATACGTTTTTGTCAATTTAACTATATCTGATTAAGTGGGTATTGATAAAATTTCATTAAATCACGTTTGCAAATTGAAATAAATGGAAATACCCTTTTGTTTAACCAGACGCACACAATAGCACAATTACTATAAATGGAATCGGTGTTGCGAGCTTTACATTGGCACCAATGCAATTATATATGCATTTGCCAGTATAAACCAACCATTGGATAATGTAGGAAGGGCCTATAAACTAAGTATTTTATAAGTTGGGCAGAATAATAAATCCATTATAGCTGTTTCTTCCAAATTGGGTGCCTTAAGTACCTTATAAAACACTTAGATAAAATGACTTTGCTACCTCATAAAATACGTAGGTTATACTGACAAATGTATAAACCTCGAGATACGAGCAGCTTAAGATACGGGTTCTTTGAGATACGAGCCGGAACTCGGGCCATATTTTCGTTCAAGATACCGGATGCTCCGGAAACACGGCTCGTATCTCGGATTTGGCTCGTATCTTGAAAGAAAATATGGCCCGAGCTCCGGCTCGTATCTCAAAGAACCCGTATGTTAGGCTGCTCGTATCTCAAGGTTCCACAATGGGAATGATTCTTGTATTAAGCTAGCAACCTTGATTTTAATAATTTATCCTCGATAGTCAGTTTTGCTTCATTTTCTGATTGGAACGCGTTAGTTCGTGAGACCGACGGAAGTTGTGGTAAACAATCATTGCTTGCGCGGGCTAGTAACAATTATATAAATCAAGATTGCAAGCTTCGTATAAATAAAACTCCCATTCTACAGTTTGGAAGATTAGTATAAACATTGTATAAGGTAGCAAAGGAAACTCATCAAGTAGACGGGTTTGCTCTTATTGGGAACTCTGCAAGTATTGTCAATAATTTTTTGCAGACAGGGCTCAAACCAAGGTACTTTTGTGTCGAATTCTGTGGCTCTATCCACGGCGCTACCCTGCCTTATGCGGAATACAACATTGCCGTTATAAAATAACGTATGTTCTTGGTTAGCCTTTATTTCACATGGAGCCTATGTAGCATTACTTCACAGTTAACGTTCCACTTGACTACCAATAATCTATTATTATAGAACAAACACCATGCTATCTGGAAAGGTGGTGTTTATTTAAATATTTATACAATTAATAAATCTTTGAATGCGCAGATGATGATAAAAAATATTTAAATGAAGGTTGTTATCCTAATATAAGCATGAACGGAAAGTATAATCTCATGCACATTCATTTCGTGCTTACTGGCGGTCATCAGTGGGTCGGTATTACGCCCTTTAACTTACTATATATTTGGTCAGAAAGAATGTGGAATTATCTATCATCATCATTTCCAGCCACACAAAAGTCAAGTGACTAATGTTTCACTGCCATATAACCATAAGGAGTGAAAAAAAGCAATTAATTTTAACTAAATCGGTCTAATGGATATATTACTCTGTCTAACTTATACAATGCTTTGCTAATATTCCCTTCTACATTATCAAATGCTTAGTTTACACTGGCAAATGCATATATAATGATATTGGTTCTTATATATAGCTCGCAACATTGTCTTAATTTATAGTAATTTTTTTATAGTATGCGACTTGTTAAACAAAAGGGTATTTCTATTTATCTCAATTTGCATACATGATTTAAAGAATTACTATGACCACACGTCCAATCATTGATTGTTTAATTTTATAAATTATATACATGTGGCGAAAGCTGGAAACAGTTAATGTTTGTGACTGCATAGAAATTGTGCAGCCGACATTTCCAGCCCAGTAAAATGTATGCGAGACTGCTAGAGATGGGTGCAGAAAATCTGATTTTCCTGACCTTGTATACGTTTTGTATTTTGATCTACGTTAGTCTGCCTGCCGCTGTGCTCAGACGATGATCGAAACCCGTCATTACAAGTGACTGAAGTCAGTTAGGATTCAGTGGGATTTGCTAAATTCAGTGGGATTTTTTGTATCTAAAGCTTTCGAACTTGACTTAAGCCATTAATGGCAATGTTGCTTATTGAACTAAAACAATATATATATATATATATATATATATATATATATATATATATATTGCATAGTAAAGTGTTTGGTGAATATCGTCTTCTCTAGCATACTATAGTATGCATTATAAGGGTTTTTGATAAAATGCTTATATATGTATTGTTACTCTCTTTGTAAAAATCTTAATTTCTTACTTCAAATAAGTTCATTGTTTGCATTATTTTTTATATTCATCTGGCTCGTTTGTGAAGAAAGTGGTGACGATTCAAGAGAGGATAAGACGAAATTTTCTCACGTTAGATTTTTGGATCTATTTCATGAAGCTCTTCTTCATTGTATTAACACCGGTGTTTCCATGCCTATCTCCTCGATCCATTAGAACAGCATCTAAGAAACAATATTAATAATAATCAGGGTAAACACAGTCATAAAGAAAACTAAGAAATCATGTTAAGACCTGTCCATTTCTATTAACTCTTATTGTTGTTACTAAAAATTCCGTTTTCGGTTCACATCTGTTGTAATCAACACACACACACACACACAAACATATATATATATATATATATATATATATATATACTCTCTTTATATATATAATGACATACACACAGGTACTGCCACATATACTTACCATTCATCCCAAACAAGTAATAGGAAAACCAGGTCAGACAATTTGCCACCATCATAATCAATTAAAACACGGGTATATTAATGAAAAGATTGTAAAGTGTTGATTAGTCTTCTCGATATATATATATATATATATATATCATTTTGCTGGAGCGATTTTTTGCTTCTCATTCCGACATCTTTTATTTTTTGCCATTATTTTTGCGTTGTGTTGCATATCAGATCTAATGATAGCTTTAACTCTGTCTATTTGATTGTGTTATCTATTGACTGAATTTAAACAGATTGCATAATAAATGTTGTCGATAACTTACATCATAGGGACATGCGTCGAAAACTATCCAAATTATTTTTCGGTTTGTTCTACAGGTTGCGATTAGATGTCAACTTATGAATCCAGATTGGAGTCTCTAAAATTCTCCTATTAAAAGAAGAATTATAAAATATCCCTTATTAATTAAACGAACATTGGTTGCGCAGACGGTGATAACAATTATTATAATCAAGGTTGCGGTCTTGATATAAGCACCTGACCCATTAATTACTTACTGCCTTATACAATACTTAGTTTATAAAGACAAAATCTATATATAATGGGATTGGTGTTTATGTCAAGCTCGCAACCTTGATTTAAATAATGCTGTCCTTCGTATTAAAGCTATATTCGATCTTCTTGGCGTTTTTTGTTCACTTTACGTACTCATCATCAGAGGCATTAAACAGCTTCTCCTAAGTAAGTAAGCGAAGAAATACAATTTTCCTGCATGTAAGCTATCCGGTTCAATCAAACATATTTATTATTATGATGAAGTTTGCGATCTTGCTATAAGCACCTAACCCATTAATTACTTACATATGTCAGAATAAACTAAGAAATGTATAGAGTAGAAAAGGAAATTCACCCAGTAGACTGGTTGATTATAATGATTGTTATCACCGCCCGCACAACTAATGTTCGCTTAATTGTATAAATTTTCATTTCAATACAATTTCCCCATGTATTGTGGTGTCTGTTCAGTAATGACAGATTTTGAATTGTTATTTGGAACTTTGGGTTTAAATGAATGCCATATGAGCTCCACCTATAGGAAAAATAGACTAATCAAGCTACATTAGGTAGTATATAACTGAAAATTTTGTGTTATGTAGTGTGCGGCAGGGGTAGTTCAGTGGTTACAGCGCCAGATTTCGAAGCAGACGTGCCCTTGTCGAGACCTGTCAGCGGCAAATTGTGGCCAGTACAAAATGAATTCCCAATAAGGACAAAACCGGTCTACTGGCCGAATTGCCTTTTCTACACTATACAATTCTTAGTTTATACTGGCATATGCAAGTAATTAATGGGTCGGGTACTTATATCAAGACCGCAACCTTGATTATAATAATATCCGTTATTAGTTAAAAAAGACTCATGTACTTATTCAATAACCAGTTGTGCTCCAAGTTATTTCTTTTGAACATCACTGTTAATTGCATGCCCCATCTCTTCTCTTTTACATACAAGACCTGATCTATGAACACATTTACGTGTATTTTACCTAAATTTGATGCTTGGCTTTAATGACATACATGAGGCTGCAATCCTTAAATGGAATTTCACACCCACCAGATGGGTGTGAAGGGCTGAATTTTGATGACACATGTAAGAGATTGATTGTAATTTTTTCCTACATTATATTTTGATTCTAGAACTTTTATTTTTCTGATTTGATTGGAGCCCAGTAT
>JAQBSW010011489.1:0-19904 GCA_029291075.1 Eudiplozoon nipponicum
ATTTTGAGAAATTCAAGCACTCTTAATGAAGGCCACTACACACGTTATTGCCTCGGAAACGTCTGCACATACCCGCGCACAGACGCGACGTTCAAATGGGCGCGGTCACCCTCAACAACTCAGGAGGATCCGCCCATGGAAGGTTCGGAGGACGGGTGGAGTCAGCCTCCTCGGCGGCAGCAGAGGCTGAGCACCCCAAATTGTTGGCCGCTCCACGTCTGATGGCTCAAAGCACGTTGCCTTTGCGGTAGAGCGCAATCAAACTATTGTCTTTACAGCGACGGCTCCAATTAAGTCATGCTTCAAACGCCCAAATGCCAGCAATCAATCTCATCGCCGGTTGCCACTATCAACATACTTTCTCATCCGTGACGCAATCTCAGGCGAATGAATTGTCATAGACACTGGATCAGATGTAAGCTTACTACGCCACAATTATCTCGAAACAACCCACCCAGTCGACACCAACAATCTGACCTGCGCGAATGGCTCCAACATAGCGACGTTTGGGGTACGAGTACACACAATCTCGTTCTCCAACTCAAAATGATGTTTCAAATATCCGTTCATCATCGACAACACGACATGAAACATCATTGGACGTGACTTTCTCGAACACTTCGACCTAACCATCCGTCCAAGAACGCGAGAAATAGAGGAGCCAGTATCAGTGTTGACAGAACCAAAATCAGTCGTTATACGGCATGAAAGAGCAATAACATTTACTGTAAGGTTAGCCCCCTTCATTATGTACTAATTTTCACTGTCGGGGGGTGTATGTAACACGCGGCTCCGTGTTACAACCCAACGAAGGTCAATTTTTACAAACGCTGTGCTCTTTGAGGTCAAATATTCTAACTCTGTCCTTAAACAATATTTCTCTTAGCTGTGATTTTAGGAACAATCTCTTTTAGTCTCAAGCAGTTTTAATCGATATTTCTTGAACTGCAATTTTATTTGTAATTAATAGTGTTTTTATAAATAGACAGAACCGCGCGCGATCCGAGAGGATCACGCGGTGGACTATTGTGTCAGTGAATTTATCGGATTATTCGTTACTATGAAAATGATTGATTGTTTACTATAAAAACATTTGTGAGTTGTTTGTCATTTAAATCTTTAAACGGTTTACACAAAACATTTTACTTTATGAACATAAATAATTTTACTAGGCTCATATTATCATGTATCTTTAATCGTCTGACTACTCATTATAATCCAGACATTTGTGTAACAATAACCACTTGTGTATAAAACATTTTACTTTATAAACATAAATCATTTTACTATGTTCATATTATCATGTATTTTCAATCATATGACTATATTCATGCCAATCCAGACATTTGTGCTAAACATTTCGCTTTATAGACATAAATCATTTTAATTCTGGCCGTCTAGAAGACGGACAATTTAGTTTAACTGTGAATGGTGTTTGAGATATAATTTTATGTTAAAATCTGTTTTTTTTATTGCCGACCAACACATGGTCAAATTGGACTATCTGTGAATTATATTTCTAATTGCAATATTGTGTATAATATACGTATGACCCGATGTTTTTGCCTTCTCACATCAACCATCCGAAAAGACCAGAGACTGATTAGACGCACGGGTAGTAATAAGAGCCACCATTGATATGTAGTAGGGTTACAAAATCAGGAACGAGATAGCAACAGCGAAAAGTACCCCTACAGTTGAGCCTTTGGTGAACAAGGTAACGGAGCTACCAATTCTATCTGGTGTTCTACTCCTATTTTCAAACCTATCTTTTTGGCACTAAAAGGTTGAAACACTGCTAGGTGCTTCTCGATAATATCGGCAAAGTCATGTGCGACTGATGGACGAGGTAAGAGGACTGTTCTAACTGCCGACACGTTAGACTCATTATTTATTGATGTCCCTACGCCTTCTGTGATAGTCCTAGCCTTGGGGTCTAATGTCAGCTTGAAATGTGTCAAGAAATCCATGCCAATGATATGGTCCTTGACATCGGCTACTAGAAAATTCCATAGGAAAGAAGATTTCTGGCCTAATGTTACCGACATTTCTTTCATCCCTTTTACTTCAATCGGACTACCATTCGCGGCCCATAGTTGATAATCAAATGTGGGGCAATCTGCTTCCACCACGTCTGACCTAACTATGCTTACCTCCGCACCCGTGTCTATGAGAAATTCTAATCCAGATAATTCATCCTTAATAATGAACTTGTTGCTGGACACTCCGGCAATGTTTTCAAGATCCCCGCTTAGTGAGAATCGGACTCTCTTGCCTTTTATCTCGGTGCTATTTGTACTAGTCGCCTCTTTTGCTTTGAGTATGCCTTTTAAAGGCATATCTGGGAGCCTTTGCAATGGAACCCCCCTACGGCTCCTACTAGTGGGGGTTTTTCCCTTTTCCCGGTGACGGATTTCTCTCAACCGGTTTTGTGCTTCCTTTCCATTTGGGTCCACCTAATCGCGGGTAATTATAATTTTCATCTTGGCACTTCGCACTGCGTCCATATTCGCCCTGTGCCTTACCCCATCCGCGTGGCCCTTCGAAGCGTTGACGCGAGTGACTCCTTCGGCGTCTAATATACTGGACCTGACTCTGAAGTTGTGCGACATCACTACGCAAGCTAGCAACTTCCCTACATAAGAAACGCAAACTTTCTTGTGTGGTCAGGTGGTTTTCGGTATCTGCCCTGACTGGCTGCATCGTTACAGAATCTGCCATTACAGCATGTACTTGTGGTTCTTGCTGTTTATACACGCCGTCTAACCCTCTGAGTTTTGTCGGCCAATCTATGTTCATTGTGTCAAACACTTCCATTGTTGTTCTGAGCCTAATTGGTAACTCAGCTGTAAAAATGGAGTTGACTACATCACTAGATATATTCAACCTGGAAGCTTTCGTGCAAAGGCGTTCATAAAATTCGGACGGTAACTGACGCCCCATTTTTTCTAAGCGTAATAGTTCGCACATTTGCGCTGTTCTTCCAGGCTGATATCTCTGTTGAATTTCAGCCATTAATAACTCAAATGCGTTGTACGGCTTTTCTTTCACAGTTCTGTCTCTGAAATTTTCCAAAGCATTTCGGAAATTCTCAGGCAATGCCATCCATGCTGCAACAAATTTCTCCATAGGGTTCACAATACAATAAGCCTCAAATATCATTTGGGCATCTCCTACCCAACTTGCATGTTTCTCTGACTTATACTGTGGTAGACTAAATATTCTTGGACTGGCGCGGTCGCCAAATTTTGTTGAGGCCCCTAACCTATTGGTGTCTGTAAGCCCCATAGATGCCAGTTCGCTAGATGTCCTAATATTCACAGTAGAGTCTGATATGCCTACATTGTTATCTGTGTCAATTAGATTTAAATCCGTTATGTCCTGCACTAAATGAAATACATCTTCTAATTTAATATCGGTATTCATGATCAAGAATTATTATACTCAAATTGACACTTACTTATGGCGTTAGGAAGGTGAGAGTTGGAAAGCTATATCTTCAGCAATAATCTGCTTTGATGTGTACGTGACCCACAATAATAAATAAAATTACCTGTTCCAAGGCTCCTCCTCAGTGTTATATTCTATCAGAACACAAGACAAGTGTTGGAAGATTATATTGTAGAAAGCTTTTTAATGTTTATAATGGAAAGAAATGTTAAAATGCAGCAAACGAAAATCTTCAACCAGTCCGGTAGCGAGATACTCAAAAACTGAAAATAGCGCACAATTTTAAAAATCAAGTCTTTAAACAAAGAATGTTCTGGAAAATAAAAAGGAAAAATTCTTCTTAAATAAAGTTGTTACAATCAGCTATGGTGGTTTAAATTTATCATTCAAGGTCATTTTATATAAGGCGGAGGATTCAACATCCTCTACAGGCCTCAACACACGTACAAATTTTAAACGGCTCTTCTCAGGACATAAAAGGTTAACTCGTAAATTTTGCCTCATCGAAAATTGTTTTATAGAATTTTAGTTAGCGCGTTAACGTTACATTATTACAATATATATAAATTGTTCCAATTTATGATTTCATAATGGCTTGCGGTTTTTTAAGCTCTGTTAAATAAAAAAAAATAATGTTCAAATTTAACAAGATGTTATTACTAAAATTCCTAATTCATGTACTATCCAATATTTTCTTAAATAAAATTCATTATTATTTTTTATTGAAATTTAAAGGGACTTAAAATTGTTCATCGTTAATTTTTGCCGCGGTCTGCATTACTGCCTTACTAAAATTAGGCTTCTTCGCTGTTCCCGCGAAGTTGCATGTTAGCACTACGTGCCCTTGTGCCAAACACTAACAAGTTAGCTATCGTTGCGTCTCAACGTATCATGTCTGAAATATCTGAATCAAAAATAAGCAAAAAGTAAGCTTTGGTTATTTCTATTTCAGTGAGCTTAAACGCCAACTGAAAGCTCAAAAGAAACTCGATGAGAAAGCTAATAATGTTTCATCCAATGAAGCTCCAGCAAAATCTCCGCAGATAAAAGAAGATGAACTCGATCCATCGGTAATGATAACTATTTTAATATGTAGCAATATTACGAAAATAGGAAGCAAGCAATAGCTACTTTGAAGACTCAAAATGTGGAGCCTTATCCTCACAAATTCCACGTTTCCATGTCACTCGGTGAATTTATTGAGAAGTTTAGCTATTTAAATCCCGGACAACATTTAGATGATATTACAGTCAACTTGTCAGGTTAGTGAGTTTTATGACAACTAATATAGATGGTTTTACATTTTAAACTGTTAACTACGCTAATGACGTAGCTGGTGGCAATTTATCATACATGATGAGTTTTGTCGTGCCGCCGGTTTATGTATTATCTAAAACAAGACAAAAGTGCACAAAAATTACGATATAATGTTTGTTTTATAAGTATTGCCTTATGTGTTAAAGACAATGAAATATTAGTTGGGCTTATGTATGGTGCTTGTAACTGCGACTGTCATTCGAACGAAGTTGGTATTGGTGTTTGAGTTAATACAGAAAATTTATTATACAGTTAATAATCAAATGACTTCATATAATTATAGTCTTTATTCAATTGGATATTATGTAAGGTGGCATTTCTGTTTACAACCTAGTAATTAAACTGACTTAATGAAATCGCGGTAAAGTGTTAGTTAAATACATGTTATCAAAATTTCTTTGCATCGATAAACACCAATTTAGAGGCTTCAGTAATCATTCGTTAAATAAAGGTGTCAAAACGGTGACAGTTTAACGCCAAGGAAATTTTCTAATTTATTCACATTTTGGAAATTGCTATATGCAGCAACCAAAAGTATTGCAGTTCCAAATTACATACTGTTGTAATTTGGAAACTATGAAACGTTTTATTTTTCTTTGTCCTAGCATTAGCATTATTATAATAACAGATTCATCAGCCTTTAACATTGCTCCTCTGTCTTGAAAATGCCAAACTATCAGTTGTGCTTGTTATCAAATAAGACTCCTCTGACCCTCGTAAGAGATGTGAATTGCGTCACAAGCAAAATATTTATTTTCTATTACGGTGTTAGTTATATCAACACGTCTTAGGTAGATAAAGTGTACGATACTTTGATAGGTAGGGGTAACAATTAAATTAAAATTGAGCGCATCTAAATTTTGGAATACGTGTAGACAGTGTATCAACCAGATACTCGATGTCCATAATTTCTGTCTATGGGCTGCATGTAGCGGGGTTATAGCTGATTTAAAGCCTAGCTTGATACGAGTTTAAGCCTTCTTCAGCTGTTTGTGAGGGAAGCAGTTAAATAATGAGTGGTCTGAGGCCTTGATATGACCAGGATATTCAAAATAACATGCATGTCTTCTGTGGAATTGATTTCCGTTAATTGCTTGCGCCTACATTAATACAAGGTTGTATAATATTGGCTGAAGTATTGAACTTTGTTTAAAACATAACACAGGGAGTTGTTCTTTAAAGTTTTTTCCATCCTTAAAGCATCTTAAAAACTGGTAAACATCTAAGCAGTACCTTCAATGTCGTTATTTGTCAGGACATCGTTGAGAGTAAACAAGTAAATTTCCTATGGGATTCTAAGGAAAATTATAGTGCATTTGAAACTTATTGGAATACGAGCTTGAATAAAAATAAAATTAATGAAGTAAAAGGGCAATTCAATGAGCTGGTGTTAATCATTTATTATAGGATAATATGTGATAACAAAGTTGTCTGTCTTAGGGCTGTGACATTAATACATGTTGGTGCAACACCTTGTAGTAGTATTATTCGAGTGCGCATCTGCAAAAAGTATGACAGGCATTTATTCCAAGTATCGTAGATTCCAATTTCTTCTTTTAAAATGTTTAATATTATCCACGAAAGGATTCGCAAATTACGAATGAAACAGAATATGCAAATATAGGCAATACAATAATTTATTGCGCGGGGAGTGGTAACAATTCTTTAAATCAAGTTTGTAAGCTTGAAGTAAGAACCAATCCAATTGTATTTAAGCAGTCTCCGGACAGCATAGCGAAACTGTCGCCACTCGCACGCACTGACGCGTTTTGACCTTCCATGATCATCATCAGAGTACGACGGCAAACTGATTATCGAGGATCAACCACATTGAATATATATGGAAATTAAAGTTAGACATGAGACTCTCACCTCTAGCAGTCTCGCATATATTGAACTTGACTGGAAATTTTTGATTTAAGTAGTACTTGTGGATTTGACCGTATTTTTCTTGTGTGTGACAATTAATAGCACTCGTAGCTCGGTAAAATGTTGAATGTTGTACATTTTCAGGTGCTTCGATTAATGGCCTTGATTGATAGGTTCTCACTTGTTTCTTCTTTTTTAAGCCTTCAATCAGCTGCTTTTCTGAAAATGACAACAAAATTTTCCACTCTTCCTAATTTTCGAGACCTTATTTCCAGTCCCATCTTCAGTGTTGACACCATACGCACAGAAATAAAACAACTTGTGGCAAATGTAGTATCCTCAGTCAAGACAGATATATTTATATTTAATCACAAAATGTCGGCCGCACAATTCTATGCAGTCACTTAAATTAACTGTTTGCAACATTCGCCACATACATATCTAGGCAATAAAATTTAACAATAATTGATTGCGTGGGTTGTGATAACAATTCTTTAAATCAAGTTTGCGAGCTTGAAGTAAACCAATCCAATTGTATTTAAGCAGTCGTCGAACAGCATAACAAAACTACCGTCAGCCGCAACGCACCGACGCGTTTCGAACTTACATGATCATCATCAGAGTACGACGGCAAACTGACTATTGAGGATCAAACCGAATTGAATATATCTGGAAATCAATGTTCGATATGCGGCTCTCACCTCTAGCAGTCTCGCATAAATTGAACTTGACTGGAAATGTCATGACTGCATAGAAATTGTGTAGCCGGCATTTCCAATCAAGTTCAATGTATGTGAGACTGTTAGAGGTGAGAGCCGCATATCTAACTTTGATTTCCATATATATTCAATGCGGTTTGATTCTCGATAGTCATTTTGCCGTCATACTCTGATGATGATCATGGAAGGTCGAAACGCGTCAGTGCGTTGCGACTGGCGGTAGTTTTCATGTTCGGCGACTGGTTAAATACAATGGGATTGGTGTTTGCTTCAATCTCGATTTAAAGAAAATGCAAATGTAGGCACTTCTTGATGTGTAATGGACTGCGTAAACTAAATTTATGCACTTCAACATACTCGCATCGCGCCACTGGTATCAATGGCCAATCTACGTTACTTTTATAGACATTTCAATTTCCTTTGATTCTGTACCACACAATATGTTGTAGAAAGCTATGCTTACTGTGGTGTCCCTGCCAAATATTTTCTGTTGAAGCTTTTAATAATGACATTTGGCCTCCACCAGTAAGAATAGTTTTCAAAGTATTGCGATTGGCTCTGGCTTTCAAAATAGATCGGCTTTTGACAAGATACTTAAACGTATTAGTATTGCTTCAGCTGAATTTGGCAAGTTTTGAATGGCATTGAAATAATCTATTGCAATACGCACGAAGTATTAGTTATTCCATCATCGGGACAGATTTGTAATCAACTTTTTCTCCTATGTTTATTTTATTCTTAGCTGAACGTTAAGAAGTATTAGGGGATATATATTGTGCATATTTTCATTGTGCGCTAAACCCACATGAACTAATGACAGTTGTGATCGGAATCACACCTAGTGTTACTTTTAAATTATTATGTAGATTAATGTGTGTGAACTCGTTTCCCATTGACACTTCTACAATTATCGTGATATCAGCCTGTTATAAGTTGCATTAAAAGTCGTCACTTAGTATCTTCAGAATAATTCGTAAGAAGTGGGAAAAATTTTCTTGACCAAGTCATACAAGGCTTCAGCTTTGAATAGAATGCGTGGCCCAAAGTAACACTTTCGAGTTGCGCCACCCATGTTGGTTATACCCCATCGTTGCCATTTTACTTTATGTGCCGCCCAATATTGTACATGCTATGCTTATTGATGGCGTCCGGTGAAAATTGTGAGATTACTTGAAGCTTGGCATAATTACCCATTGACAGTATTCGCCTAAGCAAGTTTCAACCTTTTGTGATTAAATATGACGTTTGACAAGGATTTGTATTCAGTGTCAACTTGTTCTGTTATGTTTTTGATGCAGTATTTACTGCGATCGTTCGTCCGGAGTAGAGATTGGAAATTGTTTTTTGTCGGAAAAGGAAGTCATGATCCATTAATTGCAATCAAGAATTATTCAATCGCTGCAGCCTGAAGCTATGCCTGACATTATTGTCAATTTGGATCCGGAACCCAAGACTGCTGAGCGACGTGCTTTTGTCAGTCGTCGATGAATCATAATTACGATTTCCGGGGACTATTTGGGTTGGAATCTGTCCAGATTTCCACACCTGTTAACCTGACTGCACTTGCTTTTAGCAAGAAATAAAAACCACTGGAATCACCCTTTAATTTCACTTTCAGATATATCCAGCTTTTTTAAAGTTCGGTATACTATCGGTCTTTATTTATACGGCGGAGTCTAGGGAGAGGAATTAATGTAACCGCCAAAGCGTGAGCACACTTAAAATGATGCAATCTCTGGATTTAGCCTAGGTCGATTGCCAGCTGGTCGTTAGGTCATGAGGTCAAAGTGAGCTATTCGACAAATTCAGTTTTGTCACTGGTTAATATATAATCACTACGGAACATAGTTGAAGTTCGACTACGTTGTTTAATGCACTGCTTGAGAAAGCCAGTTGGGCAACCTGCTCGCCAGGCTATCAAAGCAACAGATGGATGAAAGGAAAATCACGCAGATTAGACCGGGAATGTTGGGCTGTATACTGCTATTGATCACGTCCATCTGTACTGATATGATTGATTATTTGTACACACATTTATATTCACACCGTTCGTATACTAACATGTTTTGTTTTGTCTTATAGCATGTATATTTGCATTATATGATGAATAAAGCCTAATATTTTAGGCAACTCTTTCTTCTGACTTGTCTAATCATTCTGCCCGTTTGCTGTGCTTGTTACTGTGATTCAGAACAATTTATTCATCATATAACCCAATCATGGAACGCCTACTCAGACCAGAAAGATTTGATGTTGAACCTAGTGCACCAGATGCAGCAAAACAATGGAATCATTGGTATCGTACATTCTGTGGCCTCCTAAAAGCAGTCGAATCCATGAATCCGGATAAATTAGACTCTTATTTCCTACGTCTCTCCTAACGTATATGAACACATCGTTGACTGTGATACATATGATCATGCTATCAAAACTCTAATGAATCTCTATGTCAGACCGAAAAATGAAGTCTTTGTTCGTCATATACTCGCGACTACTAAACAAGAAAATGGACAAACATTGGATCAATTTGTTCAGATTCTGAAATCGTTAGCTAGGGATGCTCTGCGCGATGCCTTCATTAATGGAATCCAGTCCAATTCAATCAGACAACGTCTCTTAGAACACAACTCACTTAATTTTCAAGCGGCTTTTGATCAAGCACGTGGTCTCGAAATGGCGGAAAAGCAATCATTATCATATCAAAACTGTTTGAATTCTGCACACACTGCAACGGTTCAGCCACTCTGTCCTTCATCAACCTCCGATAAATCTACAGATAATCTTGTTGCTGCTGTTAAACAAAAATGTGACTTTTGTGGGTACGATTATCATTTAAGATGGAAATGTCCGGCCAGAAACGCCTTCTGTAAAAGTTGTGGAAACAAAAAGGTATGTCGCTCTAAGAATCACCGCCCAGTGGTTTCGACGCTT
Organism: Eudiplozoon nipponicum; assembly: GCA_029291075.1. Taxonomy (NCBI): domain Eukaryota; kingdom Metazoa; phylum Platyhelminthes; class Monogenea; order Mazocraeidea; family Diplozoidae; genus Eudiplozoon; species Eudiplozoon nipponicum. Next base: position 10,287 of record JAQBSW010011489.1, read on the forward strand.
CATCCTACCATATCTGCAACTGTATTAGCTGCTGCTCCAGATTGTCTCACCAAATGTGTAATAAATCTAGAAGTCAATAACATGAATTGTCATGCTCTCGTTGATACAGGCAGTTCCTGTAGTTATGTTTCAGAAGCCTTCGTTTTGAAAAATAATTGGAAAATTCACTCCTCTCAAGAAGGTCATTGTTTTGTGTCGATTCAATACAAATCATGTGTTTATCAAAATATCAAGCTATCTATACTTTCTGATCTTTGTACTGACGTACTCCTCGGTCATGACTTCCTTGGATTGCATAAAAGTGTAAATATCTCTTTTGGTGGTCATAAATCGTCATTCACCGTCTGTTTACTGAAACCTGCATCTGTTACGTCCCCGCCTCTTTTCCACCATTTAACTGCTAACTGGAGGCCTATTGCTACGAAATCAAGAAGGTACAATCGAATGGATGAAATATTTATCCGGGATGAAATAAACATATTAGTTTCTGATGGCATTATCGAACCTTCAACATCCCCGTGGAGAGCACAAGTTCTCGTGGTATCGAATGAGAATCACATGAAACGTATGGTTGTGGACTACAGCCAAACGGTCAACAAATTCACACTCTTAGACGCCTATCCTTTGCCTAAAATAGACCAAATGGCTGAAACCATTTCAAAATATCATATATTCAGCACTTTGGATCTCAAAAGCGCTTACCACCAGATACCCATCCAAGAACATGAAAAGGTATTTACTGCTTTCGAAGCGTGTGGACGCTTGTTTCAATTCCGTCGCATTCCCTTCGGAGTGACGAATGGTGTCTCATATTTCCAAAGAACTATGGATCATATAATCGCACAGGAACATCTCACAGATACATTTGTCTATGTGGACAATGTGAAAGTTTGCGGGAGAGATACGCTTGAACACGAAACAAATCTCAACAAATTTCTTAATGCCGCTAAAAATATGGATTGACCTTAAATGAATCAAAGAGCATTTTCGCAGCTAAAAAATTACTCTTCTTGGTTTTCAAATATCGAATGGAAAAATTAAACCTGATCCTGACCGATTAAAGCCTTTACAAGATGTCCCACCACCGTCGAATGTGCAATCGCAACAAAGAATTGTGGGATTTTTCGCTTATTATTCGCCGTGGATCTCCAACTTCTCCGATAAAATTCACTCACTCGTTCATAATCGAACTTTTCCTTTGCTCGTCTCTGTGAAACAAAATATCGATGATCTTAAAAAAGAATTAGCCGTAGCAACTTTAGCTTCTATTCGTTGTGATATTCCGTTTGTCGTCGAAACTGATGCTTCGGACGTAGCTATTGCTGCCTCTTTGAACCAAGATGGAAGACCTGTGGCGTTTTTCTCTCGGACGTTGACGCCATCTGCAAAGCATCACTCAGCTGTTGAAAAAGAAGCCTATGCCGTGGTTGAAGCTATTCGAAAATGGAGACATTTACTTTTGGGTAATCATTTCAAACTTGTCACTGATCAAAGATCTGTTTCCTTTATTTTTGGCAATCAAAATCGAGGAAGAGTGAAGAACGATAAAATTTTGCGCCGGAAAATGAAATTATCACCTTACAGCTTCGATGTTGTCTATAGACCCGGAAAAGATAACAAAGCAGCAGATGCACTAAGTCGATCCTGTTGTGGTGCGCTTCTAAATGGACTGGATTTAAAACAAATACATGATTCTCTTTGTCATCCTGGAATTTCTCGTATGCTCCACTTTGTGAAATCTCGTAATTTACCATATTCTATTGATGAAATTCGAAAAATGACCTTGAGTTGTGAAGTGTGCTCTGAAATCAAGCCCAGATTTCCTTCGGCAATTCAAGGCCAATTAATCAAAGCTACCCAACCGTTTGAACGGTTATCTATCGATTTTAAAGGACCTCTTCCTTCATCAACTCGTAATCGTTATCTACTGACGGTCATCGATGAATATTCTTGATTTCCTTTTGCATTTGCTTGTCCTGACCTTAGCAGTCACACCGTCATACTTCACCTGTGTCAAATATTCGCATTGTTTGGGATGCCTTCGTACATTCACTCAGACAGAGGTTCTTCCTTCATGTCGACTGAGGTACAAAATTTTCTTCGGGAAAAAGGTATAGCTTCGAGTAGAACGACTCCTTATAATCCCAAAGGAAATGGACAGGTAGAAAGAATGAATGGTACCTTATGGAAATCGATCCTTCTCGCTCTCAGATCAAAAAGGCTTTCAGTTGAAAACTGGGAATGCGTGCTGCTGGACGCATTACATTCAATCCGTTCATTATTGTGCACATCTACCAACGAAACCCCTCACGAGCGTCTTTTTCGGCCACACTCCCAACCTGGCTTACTGTTCCTGGCAAAGTTTTACTCAAGAAGAATGCTAGAGTTTCTAAATATGACCCCTCTGTGGAAGAAGTTGAACTAATTCATTGCAATCCTAACTATGCGCATGTTCGTTTTTATGATGGAAGAGAAGATACAGTATCTATCCGTTAATTAGCCCCGAAAGGCTCCGACGCACTGATGAATGAAGCTGGAACTAATATGGGACTCTGTGAAAATGAACCGGTTGTTGCTGATGAACAAACCTCCTATAATGACGATACCGATATTGATAATGTTAAGGCAAATGGTGAATCTACGGATAACTCAAATGCTCGTGACCTATCAGAGAATCTCGAAAACCTTATCAATCAACAACAACGTGTTCATCCTTATAACTTACGAAGTGGAAATGTTTAAATACTATGTTTTCTCAATCCTCTTTGAATTGTTACTATAACAGTCTTGTTCCGACTCTGACGCTACGCTACAAATCGCAGTGGAGGAGAATAATATGATTGTTTATTTGTACACACATTTATATTCACACCGTTCGTATACTAACATGTTTTGTTTTGTTTTTTAGCATGTATATCTGCATTATATGATGAATAAAGCCTAATATTTTAGGCAACTCTTTCTTCTGACTTGTCTAATCATTCTGCCCGTTTGCTGTGCTTGTTACTGTGATTCAGGCTATCAAAGCAACAGATGGATGACATGAAAATCACGTAGATTAGACCGGGAATGTTGGGCTGTATACCGCTATTGATCACGTCCAGCTGTACCTTGATATCAACGCGAAAATCTTTTGGAATGGTGGCAAATGAAATCAAATGCTGAGGCCTGGATAATTCTGAGTTATTTACATTTGCTTTTATGGATCCATAGGATCGGGAGATGTAATATCTGTCTTCTTATTTAGTTGTATTACCGGAGAATATCTGATAATTTAAATGTGGATATCTAAGCATTTTGTGAATGTTATTTGCCATTTATTTGCTTGCGCAAAAGGCAATGGAGATAATAAATAAATAAATATATATTTTTTACACTATGTTTACATATTTTATCTTTTTTTGCCATCCAATTTATATATAGAGATATGTTCATTAGTAGACACTTGAGGAGATAATGAGAAAGAAGCGTTACTTGTATCTGATATTTTTTTTAAAAATTTGCTCAGACCAAACTAAAAATAGAAGTAAAACCGAAAGTCGGACCAGTTGCCACCCACATAATTAAATGAAAACCTGAGTATATAAATGGAAAATTGTAGTGATGTTTAGTATTCTCGAAATAAATAAACATTATCCACTTTTTATTGTTTTTCTTTCAAATAAGATATGTGTATTTCATACTAGTAGGCGACTCTGACGTTCTCTCCGACAGTTTTTGAACAAATGCTATCATAAGAATCTGAAATTTTCCATTCTAATTTTCATGCTAATACATAGTTTAATATTTTTAATGACGCTCGTGAATTTTTCTACTTTATGCTTTCATCGATTTAGGCCGGCTGTGAAATAATGAAGTTATCCTTAAATCAATTTGTAGACCCAATGTATAATGCACACCTAATTTGTCGTACTGCTTTTCATTCTTACAGGTCGTATCCATTCGAAACGTGAATCTGGCAACAAGCTGATTTTCTATGATATTTTATCAGAAGAGCATCGATTACAGGTTATGGCCAATGTCAGCTCTTACCGTTCGGAAGCGGAATTTTATAAAATTAACGCGACCTTGAGACGTGGCGATATTGTTGGCTGTATTGGTATTCCTGGTAAGTTTCAAATGGTTTAGAAAATTAATTTTTGCTTTAAATGCGAATAAGTTCATGCTTTGCCATCTCAAAAGTGTGTGCTATTAATTTTGGTCCTGTGATAAAAGAAACATTGATTTTGCAGCCGATGGTATCAATTCTTGAAATCAAGTTTTCTATCTTGTTGGCATCAAGATTTACATGTGTATGTTTAGGACGGTATGTATACGAGTAAAATCACTCGCAAAAATAAAACTAATAAACTTCGTGATTAGAATTTATCCTGCTTATTAAGCTTGCGTATTCTAAATGAGTAATCCACATAAAAGGAAGTAAGAAATTGATTTATGTGTATATTTCAGCATGCGTGTGTCATTCTCATCGCAAGCATAACTACAGCAATATTTAAAAACTGATAAGTCATTGCCACATAACTACGAGAAAATAAATGATACATCGGCAGTACAGCTTTTTTTTGTTTTAATTGTATCACATCATAAACAACTAAAAAATAGAAACCAATTCTTTCAAAACAGTACGCAAGTTGACTGTTATACGCATGTACCAAGATCGCCAATTGATACGATTTGATGCGATATCGCGAGCTGTTTCCAACCGAAAACTAGGATGACCACCTGGACCATATCCTAATAGTCGTACTGGTCTTATGCTGAGTGGTCGCTGACTAACCGTTTTTCCATTTTCGAATCAGTTCATTTGATGTTGTACACCGGTCTGGTGTTTTCTGAGATATTAGTGTTATACTTGGCAGACTGAATGAAAGCATACATAAAATATGGCAATTGATGTTGCCCTATATGTTTGTCTTACGGAGAAAACTTGTTGGAAATGCTTATTCGTTGTTTGTAACCTATACGGACCTTCCTTCTGTAACGACTGTAGCGTTTGACAAAGTTACTTGTATCTCTGCGCTATACACACGAAATTTATAATATGGAAATGTTCTCATTTGTTCTTTAATGATGGTTAGAAACGTCTACTATGATTTTCGAGCTTACCTCGTTCCTAACATTACTTGAGTTATTAAAAGAAGTTTCAAAGATATGTGAATCTGCGGCTTCTTTTTATCCTTATCTTGAAGCACCAGAGTTTAAATAAGTGATTGGCGAACATGTAATATTTGTACTAAAAAATTCCGGTTTCTTGCCAGATGATGTAACGATTATTAGTCTATTAAAAGTAGCCCGGGTAAAATTTCGGATATCGTATAATAATATAATATCATCTGCGTAGTAAAGATTCTCATATTTTGCTTTGGAGAACTTCGGCGCCTGCATACGGAACATGTAGTAATGTATAGTTCATGGAGGCATCTTCCAACAGATTGATCAAAACTGAAGAAATTTGACAATCATGGCAGACGCAGTTGGTAACTATAACGTTGTGTGATTGTACGTACGAGACCCTAAAGTAACAAGAATTGTTTGTGTAGACCTTTTATATAATTCTTACAAATTGAGCGTTTATGCCATCTTCAATATCAAAAACATTTGCGTGGCACTGAGTAAAATGCATATTTAGGCTGATGTCAGGGTAGCTTTCGCACTACTTTTGATTACAGGCTTCTAAGAATGGAATCCTGGATACCTCGCCTCAAGCGCCCGGCACTGTCCAATTAGATATCGAATGTAGTGAATTTGAAATATTATAATATAAATTCTTAGTGCATGCTTTGTTGTATTAAAAATCGTTTAAATAGTATAATAATGCTATACTTCTGAGTATATATAACCCATTTTTTTAATTAATATTAATTATTTGCATTATTGCATGCGAATCTTCTGTGGACCATTTTCTCACATATTTGCAAAGCTATGAAGCATTTCAAAATTTGTTATCACTTTCCGCTAATGCAGTTTCTTACATTGATATTTTTTCTTTAAAGGAAAATCAAAGCTGGGTGAATTAAGTATTTTGCCATCTGAGATGATACTGCTTTCACCGTGCCTCTACCAATTGCCGCATCTTCATTTCGGTCTGAAGGATAAAGAAACGCGTTATCGACAACGATATCTGGATCTCATTATAAATGCAGATGTTCGCAAGCGTTTTATTACACGTTCTCGTGTTATCAACTATTTGCGTAAATTTTTGGATAGTATGGGCTTCTTAGAGGTGAGTTGTCCTTTTGATAGTTTATAATTTTTTTTTTTTTTTTTTTTTTTTTTTTTTTTTTTTTTTTTTTTTTTTTTTTTTTTTTTTTTTTTTTTTTTTTTTTTTTTTTTTTTTTTTTTTTTTTTTTTTAAGTCAAAGAATTTAGGTTCAGATTTTTAAAACCTATTTCGTATACAGTGCTGAATGCGCATTCCATAAAGTTTAGATTTTACCACTTGAAGTATTCTGTACACTACTGTGAAGTGTCTAATACGAACTAAATCAGTCTGATAGGCCATTTGAAATTGTCATTTTTATAGGATTTTTCATTTTTCCATCAATTTTTATACGATTAAAATATTTCGAATATAACTATAATTGAGTGTCACTTCGCCAGGCGGCATTATGCTTTCCTTATCAGGAACGGTCGGGGCTGAGTTTCTGGAGCGTTATACTGAAATCGATTCCAATAAAAGTCAAACCTAAGGACTGACTAAAGCACGAACTCGGACACATTTGCCCCAGTTTTGCAATTAATCTTCTAAGCTGTCCAAGCCGCACATTGCTTTTAATTTTCAATTGTCTAACTACTTAGTTTTTGGTGTTTTTCATTTAGGTAAATCAAAAGTGACATCACTTTCACTCTTAAATTCGAATTAGCCATCTCCCGATCTGATATTATAGTGCATACACGATAACATTTTCGACAAAGTGTATCGAAAGTAAATAAAATGACCGGATTTCATTTAACGTTGTCAGTAAAAAAAATTAATCATCACAAAGTCACATTGTATTTTCTACAACATTATTTACCTTGCCTATTCATATAGACTCTAAAATCTTATGTGCATATCACAATGTATATTCATTATTGCGTTTGATTCCGGCGACAAGATTTACCTGGTTCATTGACGTTAATTTGAAATTTATTGAAAATATTGTTCAAGCGACATCACCAGTACCGCTTGGTTTTATGTTCTTGATTGCGCCGATAGCTTTCGCGCATGCCAGTGTGATCTGTGATGCAGCCGAATTTCTATTTTGTCCGCTATTTGTTGATCTGATATTCAGAGTGGCTAGCACTCTTTTCCAGGAGTATCGGACTTTGACTTGATACCAATCGGTTTCTTCTCTTAGCATGGCCAGATTAGTGAGTAGCCTGTCAGTTGCTGAACTTTGCTGGTCGTAGACTCATAGCGTCGTGAATCGTAGGAGTTTCAATTATGCCTGGAACCAGATCTTGAAATCTGTCCAAGGTTATACAAATGTTTGGAGCCTTTTGGTGTCTGTTAGTCTTTTATGAAAGTTTGTTGCCAGCAAATTACTGATCCCGTATTATGGGACGAACGCTAGTATCTAAGTTGTCACTTGAAAAATTTGAATCTTGTACCGAAAACGTTTGGATTGGTATCATATTGCATCGACTAATGTTAAATATGCTGTTCTTTTACTTGTAAATATAAATCATTTTCTGTTTTATTAGGCAATGACAGACCAGTTTAAAAATGCTGATTTATTTCTATCTACAATAAAAAATAGACTTTAAGTTGTTCTACGTATAACCTTTGAGAATATATTGCTCGTTGTACTGGCGTCTATCGCTGGAATGGTTTTCGCATAGCCATGTAATTCAATTTTATAATGTTAGAATAGATTTATATAACATTGAATGTACTTTTTTGGCCTCTAGGTTGAAACACCTATTATGAATACATTAGCTGGTGGTGCGTCTGCCAAACCGTTCATAACGCATCACAATGAGCTGAACATGGATCTGTATTTGCGTGTGGCTCCAGAGTTATATTTGAAAATGCTTATTGTTGGCGGCTTAAATCGTGTTTACGAAATTGGTCGACTGTTTCGTAATGAAGGCATTGATTTGACCCACAATCCTGAGTTTACAAGTTGTGAATTCTATATGGCTTATGCGGACTATAACGATCTTATGTGTATAACGGAAGATATGCTATCAGGTATGTTGTTCCCTTATTGATGGATTCATAGATCCTTTGTGACTACTTCTATTTTAACTTTTTCACGAGAATAGCAAAATTACATTTAAAATTTTGTACATTGTGCTTTTAATCAAAGCATGTTTTTCTCTTTTTTAATATTATTTGCAAACTTGATTTGTCACTAGGTTTCTAGTAAGCTGAGGCGTATACAATTTACATCATCATCATCATCATTTCCAGCCACACAAAAGTCAAGTGACTAATGTTTCACTGCCATATAACCATAAGGAGTGAAAAAAAGTATAAAGGTGAATTTAGATAAATTATTATTAAGATTTACGAGAGAGGGAGAGGGGTAGAGAGAGAAGGAAAACCTTGCTACTATGAGTAAATTTATCAGGATAACTCACAGAAATGAGGCAAACTAAGCCTCTCCACAATACCATTATGGCCAAGTTAGCATTCGAGAAAGGCGACATCAGCAACACAGCTTCCTTGCGGATTTTACCGTATCACGTCATAAACAAACCGAACCTCGCAGCTAACTCTGCCCTACTAAGAAAAGAAAGTTACGAAGATGATTCTATTATACATCTACAACAAGATCGCCACTGAGCTCGATTCGCTGCCATATCGCTAAGGGTTTCTAACCAAGAACTGTTATGTGCACGAGGACCCCATCCCGGCAGACGAGTGGATCCTATACTACCCAATTTGGATGTAAGTGACTTTAGTTGTTTCTGCAATGTCAAAATCTGCCCACCTTGTTTCTTACGTCAATTTGGTGCTGGATGAGAGAACAGAGCTCTATTGGTCAATCGTAATGAGGGCATACGCAAAACGTGACCGAGCCAACGAAGTTTATGGAGCCTTATTTGCTTTTCTAAAGACGAGAACTTATTGTCAGATCCATAAATACGTCTACGGATGTCAACGTTAGTTACTCGTTGTTGGTAACCAACATGTGTTATACTTCTCAAACAACGATGATCGAATGCCTGTAAGCGTCTCAGATCATCAACTCTAAGAGGCCACGTTTCACTAGCGTATAGTAAGACTGCGCGTACAGATGCATTGTAAACACGACCTTTAAGGCAAAGTGAAATATTCGCGATTCTCCATAAATGACGAAGGTTCGAGAAAGCTACTCTAGCTTTAGCGATCCGTATTCTCACCTCGTCGGACATATTGCCTACGTTATTGATAGAGCTACCAAGATATGTAAACCTGTCGACTATGTCAAGATCTTCATTCTGCAGTCGCAACGTTGGAGTGAGTGGTGGGTGATCCTGTAACAGTATCTTACATTTAGAGGGTGCGAATTTCATACCGAAAGACGGAACAACGTTTGCTAATCTATTTAAGGTGGTCTGGGCAGCATGCTGATTGTCGAATAATAGTACGATATCGTCCGCATAGTCAAGATCGACTAGTTTATCTCCCGGGAGAACTTCAACTCCA
>JAQBSW010011490.1:0-19899 GCA_029291075.1 Eudiplozoon nipponicum
AATTAATGGGTCAGGTGTTTATATCAAGACCGCAACCTTGATTATAATAATTGTATATATTTTGCCTTCCTATTCGACCTAACTTATTAGTAGCACGTCAGCACTTGAACAGAAATATATATTTTATTTCTCCACAACCAATTACAATCGAAAAAACTTAACAATTTGAAAGAACTAATTTAAAAAATGTGTGGAATTAATTTTTAATAATAAAATTATTGCATATATTGCATATATTTTGCCTTCCTATTCGACCTAACTTATTAGTAGCACGCCAGCACTTGAACAGAAATATATATTTTATTTCTCCACAACCAATTACAATCGAAAAAACTTAACAATTTGAAAGAACTAATTTAAAAAATGTGTGGCATTAATTTTTAATAATAAAATTAAATTGTAAAGGGCTAATATTTCAGACTGCAGAAAATTTTGAAAAATGTTCACGGTATATTGTCATAACAAATATCCGAAAGACAGAGGTCTCTTGAATGAAATCAATGAAGGTATAAACATGTATCAATCCAGAGCCAATATTTTATTATCAGACTTTGAATTATGTGATATAAGTAAAAATGTTAATTTGATAAATATTATAGACTATGCTTGTAGGTTAAATGGACGAAGAAATCAATATCAGCGTCCCAAAGAATTTCTCTACGTCCACCTGAAGTTATCTTCACAGATATTAGAAATTTAATTTGGTTTGTAATTACCATAAATATAACTGAAATAGACTTTGATTTTTACCAACCAAAAATAAAATCTTAGGAACGATAACGACCACAATTGTGATAAAACTATGACGTGAGTCCAGCGAGTTATTTATACTTTAGCTGAGAATGGCGAAGAAATACACCATTTTAGTTGAGTATATAGTTTAGTTAGTGGTAGACAGTGGATTGTTGGTCCTGCTAGAATGAGATGATCGATAATTTACCTAAAATCATGAACGAAATGAAACGAAGTAAAGAAAGTAAATGCCAAACGCTAGCGGGTTAAAAGTGGATTTGAGAAAGAATATATCACCCCATTGAGGTAAATATCGGGACAATATTTTACATACAAATAACAAAATTTATATAAATGAAAAGACACATTTTAGTAATAAAATGTTCAGATTAGGCCGTAAGTGCATAAAAAATACAAAAGTTATCGGTATCTCTAATTGAAGTTAAAAAATATACGTCAATCAGAAAAAAAATGATATTTTCACTTTGATCAAAGCGAAATTAATAAAAATTGATACCTGATTAGAAATTCATGAGATATTTATTAAATTTTATGAAATTTCTTTCTCTCTCTATACATTAGAAAGATTCTATGAATTTTAGTTAAGTTCGTTTCGTGACTAGATTATCAAGTAATTTGAACTTCATTAAACAAAAGTATTAAGCTCGATTTAGAAGATATGCTGGCTAATATATATAATTCAAATAATAAATCGGAACGATATAATAACAACTGACATACTTTATATAATTAAACGAACACTGGTTGCGCGGGTGGTGATAACAATTATTATAATCAAGGTTGCGGTCTTGATATAAACACCTGACCCATTAATTACTTACATAAGCAAGTATAAACTAAGAATTGTATAGTGTAGAAAAGGCAATTCATCCAGTGGACCGGTTTCGTACTTATTGGGAACTCATCAAGTACTGGCCAGTTAGTATATAACTGAAAATTGTGTGCAGTGTAGTGTGCGGCAGGATGGCTCAGTACTTGATGAGTTCCCAATAAGGACGAAACCGGTCTACTGGATGAATTGCCTTTTCTACACTATACAATTCTTAGTTTATACTGACATATGTAAGTAATTAATGGGCCAGGTGTTTATATCAAGACCGCAACCTTGATTATAATAACTGACATACTTTACTAGGTGGGCAATTCTACAAAACACCTGTCAATTCCAGGTAGTACTGGATCACACGGAGAGCATAGCAAACAAATGGGAACCGTCGCATGTCAATACACAATCAGTTGCTTAAAATATGTAAATTTAATACAAGACGCTCAATGTAAACAAACTAAGTTTAGAATTTACTTCCAAATAATAAAACAAGCAACTAAAAATTTTAAATAATATTTTGAATTACATAATTGAATTTGCTATCGCTATTCTTACCAAGGAAATAGGCAATAGAGATATTAATCCAATAAGCACTAAGATGGACAACAACAATAAATATCTGCCAATGTTCTGTGTTTCGTCGGCAATAACTGACGAGGCCCCGAGAAGGCGTACAGAGGTAGACCGAGGAATTAACAAAAAAGACGACGAACAGAGATCAGAATGAGTTCCATGACTCTAAGCACATAACCACAGTGATTTTTCGCTTTCATAAAAACACATAAAAACTTGAAAAAGGTTACAAAGAAGTTTTGCATTTTCTGTTTAAAGAATTTCGCCTATCTCATGGACTAATTCAGTATCAATAAAGACATCTGTGAGTCGTGATGACGAAGAATTTTTCCCCTGTATTAGAAAGGAAGTGTCTCTAGGCGCCACATGTCGAGTTTTATTTAGAGCTCGAGCAGATTCGCATGTTATGCGGTGTTATCCACGGAGAAAATTTATGGAAGCGTCACCAATCTTTAATTATGATATTCTGCACTCATTTGGTTCCGAAATTACTCATGGAAGCATTACCAGAACACATTTTTAATTCTGCGTTTTGACAGATCCTAAACTTCTATTTTCAATTTCCGAAAGTAAGATTCAATTTAGGCTTCCTTTATGTAATGAATTTGAGTACATACGGATCTAGAGAGAAAAAAAACGCAGCATAAGAATCAATTTATTCTAGAAAGGTCTATCGTAATGGCAATGTTCGCCAGCTCTATCTATTTACTGTCAAGTTCCCACAGACCTGATTAATGTAGTTATAGCGCATAGATAAAGTGGACAATATTGTAAATAACGCACAGCAGGTATATGTCTATAAATTGTGCTTTTAATAAATGATATACCAAAAACTAAATGTAGAAATAAACTCAATAAACTATAAAAAATTCTTTAACAAATTTAAAAGTAAAACCCCAAATAAAAAGTTACACAAATACGTATAGACAGATGAAATAAAGCTATTTACAGAAAAAATAATTTACGAAATTTAAGTGATGTAAGCAAAAGAACACTACAACATCAAGGCCGTAGCCAATGGTTAGCTAATGGAAAAAACTCCTCCTTTAACGTCCACACTTTATGAACTAGTACATGTTGCTCATTTTGGTTCACGCGATCGCAGTAACTCGAACATGATCGATTAGCGAGACGTTTGAGAATTTGTAGAAACAGCTTACGCAATATTCTAGAGTTCCAGTCATCCAGACTCGATAAGGCTTTTTCGTAACGATCAGAAAGCGCCTGACTCGACACACCCAGTGGTTGTTGACAGCCAGGAGACGCGTGGCGCCATGCATTGTTAGCAGTCAGCATAGCAAACAGATCACACGTCAACCGACGTGCGCAGACAACCAACCAAACAGACTCAGAGCTGCCTAATAAAGCCTCGGAATTATCCATTTCCATATTACGCTGAGTCGTGACTTTCGCTATATCACGAATAGTCGAACGTGCAGCTTTACGAGTTTCAATCAAACTAAAAAGAAGCGACGAACTGAAACGCACGCTGCCACCATATGATGACCAATCGCTTACTTCAGATTCACTGGACTCTGCTGTTGGTTCATTTCCAAAGCTGCACCAACTCTGGCCAATAGCACTGTAACAAGAAGAGTCAGAATTGATCGAATTAAAGATTTTCTTGTATGATAAACTGGTATTTTCCTGAGGGTTCCATAAAAAATTGTTTTTCAACAAACCAGGCGTATATAAATGTGTAACCGGCGGAACAAAACAGCTGGTATGTGCATTGTAACAGGTTAAACCGTTAGTTAGCATCAAATCCAATCTAAGTTGGTAGCTGAAGCTGGACTCTTGCCTTTCCGCACAACGCGAATCTAATTGTCTGGGTAATGTAAACGGTCGGTCATACATTCCAGGTGTAAAAATTTGAACATTGAAATCACGCCCATCACATTCCGCCGGTTCACCGATATCTCCTTGATCGTCAACTAGACGCATACGCCTGCGTTTTTCAATTTCTTCTCGAAGCCACACAATCCCGTTTTCCGCTAAAGACAATAACAGAGATGGCGAAATGCTTTGTATGGAAAGTCTACTCGAGCCAGCTTTCTCTGAAATTGTGGCAATATTTCTCTCTGACGCATGATGACCATTGCGTATTGGGAGTAACCAGACATCACAGTTCTGTGATGAAACAAGCGTATCAACAAGTTTATCGTGATGCAGAACATGCGATACTGGAAGACCGGCAAGTAAGTCAGCATGCGCTTTCCGCGTTGGTATGTTTTGCCCATCGATGCTTTTAGACAGGATAAAATCAGATTTAGCTGTATTAAGTGCGTCAGGTGAAGTGGAGGATGGAAGAACCGCACCAGAGCGAATTAAGGCACGATAAGTAGCTTTGCACTTCCGCTTGTGTTCTATTTTTAATTTTTTAATTTCATCAAGACAGACTTCATCAAAGTCTGTTTTGGAAAATGCATTCTCTGATTGTTCGGAATCCGGCGGAACAGTCAAACGTTTACTCAAATCGGCATCATTTTCTCCTTCTACACCAAGTGAAGACATGAAATCAGAGTTCGAAGAGTTGATGTCCCCTATAGTAAACGAGGAGATATCTCTGGCCCTCTCAGTATTGTTAAAGACTTTCAGTTTATTACAAGACTGGGCATAGCGTTCATCGAGGATTAAAGAATCACTAGTAGAAGGTCTATCAGGCAAAACTGCTGATTTTTCGGATGAAGATAAATGTTTACTGGTCAAGTCTACCGTTTTTGATGACGCTTTCACTTTTGTCTTCGGTTTCGTTGTTAAAAAATTTGAAACTTTTTGAGCACGTTCGTGCATCCTGTTAACCTTTTGTAGTTGTTCTTTTATTGCCGATTTCTTGACGAAATTGCCGATAACATTACTAGAATAAGTTTCATCACTCAAAGTGACTGTGTTAGACTCAGTCAAGTTAAATTTGGCTTTTTCGGCGAATTCAACAGCTTCATTAACAACATCTTTTTCGATTACTAAACGGCGTCTACGCTCCAGGATGCTTTCATTATGGATCACGTTGGAATTTTCCATTAATCCGATTTGTCTTTCATATTCGCCTAAATCAGATGAATCGGGCAGGTTGCATTTACAGCTAGTCTCACTAGTTTTAGAAAGAATAGCACTAACGAAGGTGTCTTCGTCGTTTTGAACTTGTGAGCTCGAGCACGCGGCCAAATCCTTGTTCTTGCGTAAATTTTGATACTGGCCATAGTATTCTTCCCGTTTGCGCTTACGATGACGATACATACCTTCGTCATTGGAACCGTTGCCTTCACCGTTATCATAAGCAGAATAAGAATCAAGAAGTGGAATTCGCCGTCCATCCATTTTGGCTCCATCAAGGCGGCGTTTAAAAGGATTTTTCTCTTGAATTCGCTGCTTCATTTTTACTTTATCATCAGTCTGCTTACTATCAAAACATACGTTTTTGTCACTTCCATCATGTGAACAAGGCATTGACATAAATTCTACT
Source organism: Eudiplozoon nipponicum (assembly GCA_029291075.1). Lineage (NCBI taxonomy): Eukaryota > Metazoa > Platyhelminthes > Monogenea > Mazocraeidea > Diplozoidae > Eudiplozoon > Eudiplozoon nipponicum. The sequence continues at coordinate 5,616 of JAQBSW010011490.1, forward strand.
GGTTTTTCCATCAGTTTGTGTTCCCATTCACTAAGTTCGCAATGTTCCAAACCGTTATCGCTGTCATCATCATTATGATATTCTAAAAAGCAATCTTTAGATGGAGAAGTAATGGATTTATCATTAGAGCTATTGAATTTTGGCTTGCTTCTAGATTTTTTCCACGCTTCAGCTGCCTTACTTGTCTTAGATCTATTTAGTTCAGATAAAAGATCAAAACGATTCACGGAGCTCTGAAGACTATGTGAGTTAAGTAAAGTACCAGTTTCAAACGACGAATTTTGATCGTTAGACTCGTCATTCAGCTGAAATAACTCTAAAATATCCTGCGACTTAAAGAACCGTTGTTGTCGAGGGTTTTTTAATATTCTATTTGTGAGAAACTGCTTAAAAATTTGCCGCTGGTAGATTTTTTCTTCAATAGTCCCGGTTGTCACCAGGCGATATATAACAACATCACGCTTTTGGCCAATGCGCCAGGCGCGTTCTCTTGCCTGCAGATCTGTTGTTGGATTCCAGTCGGGATCGAATAAGAGTACACGATTAGCTGCAGTAAGATTAATACCCAATCCGCCAACACGCGTTGTTAGTAGAAAAATGAAAATATTGCTTTGTTCGTTAAATTTGGCAATAAGGCCAGCACGCTGATTAACAGGTGTGCCACCATCCATACGAAGGAAGTTGTAGCCGCGTACCAAAGATAGGCGCTGAAATATGTTAACCATTCTACGCTGCTGAGTGAATAATAAAACTTTATTGTTGCCTTGGCGATACCAATGCGCAAGAAGAGCTTCCACAACAATCAATTTTCCTGACCGACGTGGACAACCAAAATCAGACCAGGCATATCTACCAACGCGTCGACAATTCAACGGGTCTTCATTTTTTCCCTCGTTGAAATTTTCATCTGCCAATTGTTGTTCAATCAGAGCATCCTCTGCTGCTGCTTCTGTTTCGAGCATAGCGAGGCAATGATTTGATTGACCACCTAAACCGCCCCACTTTATGCTACCTGTCACTAAATCTGGATGATTACAGAGTTTACGCAAAAGCACCAGTCCAGCAAAAACAGAACCACCATTGCCTCTTATTATGTTTTGGCAATCTTTGGATGATAAGTACTCTCTATAAAGTCCGCGCTGATACTCAGTTAGTCTGCAAAACAACACCTGTTCAGATTTCTTTGGTAGTTGAAGTCGAACATCTAATTTTAGCCGACGCAACATGCAAGGTTTCAGGATATCTCTCAGTGTACAGGCGCACCTGTAAGCAGTTTCAACCTGTAAAGGACTTGCTGTTGAGTAGCCCCCTTGTGTTATTGGAATGGAGAAATTCTGCATAAATATCGGCAAAGATCCTAGTCTGCCGGGGCTGACGAAATCAAACAGCGACCATAACTCACGCAGATTGTTTTGCATTGGTGTTCCAGATAAAAGAAGTTTATGTGGCGTGTTGAAGCGCTTCACCGTACAGCTGATTTCTGCTTCTGGATTCTTTATCTTGTGCCCCTCATCCAGAATTAAGTAATGCCAATTATGTTTGAGCACCAGATCACGATGAGCAACTAGTGTAGCGTATGTCGTTAACACTACACCATTAGCAGACACCATTGTTGAAATAAGCTTGCATGGTTTATGATAACTCGTGCCTGTCGAGTGAAGGACAGCGACTCTTAAAGGTGACCACCATGTGTGGATTTCAATTAGCCACTGGTTCAATACTGTTGCAGGACAGACTATGAGAACAGGCCCAAGACCCGTCCAGTCAAAATACCTACTCGCCGCTTCAGAACCAGCTGTCCTAATTTGAATTTCGTCGTTTAACTGGGAGTTGTGAAGAGAAGCCAAAAAAGCAATAATTTGTACAGTCTTTCCTAAACCTTGTTCGTCGCCAAGTATGCCACCAGTCGCTTGTATATGAAGATTCAACAACCATTTTACTCCGGTGCGCTGATAGTCGTACAGTTGACCCCAAACGCTATCTGGTACACGAAAATTGCCCTGTAGAGCTACATCCGGGACATCCTGAGTAACTTCCCCATTTTCTAAAGCAACCTGCTTGCTCAGTACAGATATACTATGGTTGGTTTTGAGACGCTTTCGATACTGCTTATCATCGCAGTCCTCAATCGCATCGTATTTCTTCTTTTCTAGACGCAGTCTTTCCAATTCCTCTGACAAATTAGTCTGATTAAGTGCTTCCTCTTTTCGTGAAGCAGACTTTGACTTAGCTGACGACAAAATTGAAGACATGAGCAACTTTGGCACTTCTTTCGACGGGGTTTCAGTTGAATGCTGACTAAGATTGGTATACGTGACAGGAGAAATCGCAGCATCTGAAAAATTGTAACTCAACTTTCTTTGATTTTGCAGATCAATCAGTTTCGACTCAATTTTAGATTTACGAGATTCAAGGTTATCTATAAGCTTCATTTTCGTCTCAATTTGACATTCTAAAGCTTTAATTTTACGTGAACCGACGTGAAGAATCTCGGCCTCAGTAGCACTACTCAACGCGTTGTCTAGGGCAGTTTCCATTTTGTGCAAGTCATCGTTCGCGAGCACGATGTCCTCTTGTAAGGAGGTCAGTTTTCTGTTTAATTCATGGCTTTCCTTACTGACATGTTGAGTAAACGCCGATTCAGCTTGAGATAAAACGTTGCACTCGAAGACCTCCTGCTCGTATACATCCACACCTGGAATAGCCAGTACATCCTCCACGCTTGATTGAGCAATTGCACTACGATTTACTGTAAACAGTTGGGAAGTCCGTTTTTTTGCGGAATACTCCATTGTAATAGCGTGTTTCCACACTTTGTATAATCTATTTAGCAACAAGTAACACTAAAAGAAATTCATTAATAGATAAAAATTCGTTTCTAGCTATGTCCTTTTCCGAGTTGAGCGGGATTCTATAAGACGATTTGCGATAAATACGAAAGAAAATAAATATTTTAATCTATGCGGACTTTCTATACTCGAGTAAAACGATTAAATTTAGCGTATTTAGCGTCAAGTTCCGTCAGCAAAAATGCACGTAGATTGATGTCCTCTATCCGATCGAGAGCCAAGCGAATTTCACACACTATATTCTCGATATCACTAGCAGTACAGTCCAATTCGCCGGTATTTATTTGAGATTCGACGTGAGCATCAGCAGGCTTGTCCTTACCAACCTCGTCTCGTTTAAATAAACGTTGTTTAGCGCTGTTTTCATAGAAGTTGAACAATTTTTCAGCGTACTCCAACCAGACACAATTTACACAGCCGGTCTCACAGCACTCATGCGCTGAAGGTGCGTCAGGTTTTTCTAATGGAGGGATGTTTTTCTGAGTGTCTTTCGTTTGATTTGTAGTTTGTCGCAATGTGTACCCAGGAGAAAATAAATATGTCGAAGTTTGCAGCAGACGTCTACGTATAAAGGCGAACATAAAGTCACGATAGGAGAAGTTTAAGTGCACAGTTATGGCAACCTATGGCTTCGACTTTCCTCAGCAGAACACCTAAAAATAAAAAAAACAAATTTAACGAAGCTGAAATTCAACCAACTTATAAAAATAGCACAGAAAAAAATATTTCGTGAAAATTCATATATATTTTTGTTAAATTCCATGACAAACTCGTGCGAAGACTTCATAAAATATGTTACTGTGCTTTATAAAATAATGCAATGTATTTCTAAAAAACATGCATAATGAAGACGTATAAGATACATCACAAAACAAAACATTAAAACGCTATTTCACCTATTTCGTTTATTAGAAAGGGAAATTTAGATATACCTGGTTGTTTAAAAGATTTTTTTCTTACTAAAACCACGATCAGGTAAATCTAGATAATAGGCAATAGCAATCGAGAAGTACAAACTAGATGGACTGCTTGAAACGACTAGGAGCTAACATACACAGAAGCCTAATTCACCGTGCACAAGTCCATTCTTTTACTCGGCTTCAGAAATAAAATGTTGTAGCTAATTCCTTCGGCAATTAGAAATTTTGTGCTCTGAAAAATACATAAAGACGTCGATCCGGACTTGGAGTATGATCTTCGAAAACAAAATGTTCAGTTGATCTAGAAGCGTTCTATCTTCACCTACAGGTGCTGAATATAAAATGCGCAGGAATTTGCTTCTTTAGTAATCGGCCAATTTACCATATATAAATATATGTACTTGAATATTTTATTATTATAACATAACAAATATCAAATATACTGCGATTTCAATTTGTAAAAGAGATACTATTCGATATGAAACGGTAGTTAGTTGACGCAAAGTCAATATTGATAATAAATATTATGTGCACAGCCATTAAGTAACACCATATACGTTACATGTCTAAAATGCAATTTTGTTTGTTGCTAGTAAACTTTTGCGATGTCGTTTTCTACCGCCACCTTTAAACGATTGTTTGTGTATAGAAAATGGTAATCAATGAAGAATAAATTCACTAGGAATGGGCGACGTGGTGTTCATTTTTATCCCAGACAACTTTGAGTGTTATGGTTATACGGTAGTAAAGCATAAGTGTATTGTGCTGATGTAACGCTGTGTAGTAGTACAGTTTGAAATCAATTATGCTGATACCACATGCCAACTCGGCGACCATACTTTTTGCACCAGGTGCCGAATCGTCAACCATAGGGTTGATACCCTTTACAGTCTCGGCATAAATTGTATATAATGCGTTGACTTTGAATTCCCGTTGTCAAAGACTTTGTATGCAGGCAGCTTCACTACTGCTTGGATATCCATTGATATTGGAGAATCTACCGTCCTCTTTTCCAACATTTCTTGACTAATATGCAGTGAATACAGGGCTTAGTACCGGATCCTTCTGATGAATCACAAGCAAACACGAAATATATATGTACCTTTCATTCATGCTGAATGTTATATATCATTCTGAACTAAATTGTCACTAGGTGCCCAAAATCTAACACACAACTGATTATTTATTAGACCTTCGCAACAAACTATAAAACTAATATATATTTAATTGAATGCTGACGACCAGCGGGCAAAAGCTAGTCAGTACGGGAATAGTAGCATGAACCTTGCAAGGTCTAAAGGGACACTGCCACCATCCTCTTTCATGTGAAATCTCCAGTTTGGTCTAACTGTGCAGTAACTTTTGTTGTTAAATGTGTCTGAAGGAATGAGAACGCGTGTCAGACGCGAATGGCAAGTTTTTGTGCTGAAGGAAACTTTGGCCACTAACATCTGGTCAGATACTGTTCATCAGCCTCGGTCGGCAGGCTATCTTAAAGAAGGAAAACTCCAAATACAAACAAGCCCCACAAAGAATGGGCGACCTAGTTTTTTTTACAGTCCACATATAACGATGAACGACTTATGGATAAATGACAGTGAAACATTAGTCCGTTTTGGCTTTTGTATGGTTCTGAATGAATGCTATCATGATTACCACGAAATGTGATAACTGATATCGGTCAACGCCAGAGTGTATAGATTTTCTGGAGTAACAGTTGCTCAGAAGTAAATATAATATTTTATTTTGGTGCAATTCAGCAAATCTTGAACTTTTACTTTTATAGTGCTTCACATATCGCCCATTTGAAAGATAGTTTATGCTAAACGCGCTTACACGGTGAAGAAAAGCGAAAATTTCCAATAAGCCGAGGCCAAAAACTCGGAAAGTTTTCAAGCAGTTCTGCATCAAAAGCAATAACTGATTTTAATTTCGTACAAGAAAGATTTTGCGTATCATTAAATTGTCCAGGTAAAATATTTTTCAAATGACATGACACAGTCTTGAAGATGAAGATTCTAATAAGTATCAACCTACGCTGGTGCTTACACCAGTGTCAGTTTCATCTACTAAACAAGACTGTTTCAATGCTAATTTTTACGTGAAAGTACAGTGCTGCACAATAAAGTCACCTATCTCGCTATTTAATAGATTCCTGTTACGAGACGGCTGATCTCCCTTTTCTGAATTTCGAACAATTTATCAGTATTGCTTGGACAATCGGGCAAGCAGGATGCGTAAGAAGAATTCTCAGAAAATGGTCCAACAAGCGCAATCGATGTTTGAAAACAACGCGGAAATGTTCCACTACATCAAAAACCGACCAAAAAGAAATAGTTGGCCCGTAAATGTTCCTCCAGACTGACGTCTCCTGGCGCTAAACTGACATTGAACTTAAGAAAACCAAGCAAATACATCGATTCACAAAGCTGTTAAGTTATGGCAAAGATATTCGGTTACCTCCCATTTCTTGGCGACATACACGGAGACCGAGAATAAGCATGGATTTAGGCATTTGTTATGAGGCAACCAAAAACGAGAAAAATCTACAAGACTTCAAACTTACTTTACTGCGGCTGACTCCTTTTGGAGGATAAGCCGGCCCCAAATATACATTTCATGGAGTTTCTTGGGAATTTGGTACAAGTGATGTCCCCTCACCACTTCCAACGCTAGAAAAAAATCACACAAAAAATGTTCGCGTACCTAATTTTACCATTCGATTAAATGTTTGACGTAGTCCAACTTTACACCACTTGAACCTTATAAATTCGAAAACAAACCGGTCCCGGGTCGGATATCATACGCGCGGAGGACAGTTCTTTCTCCGTTCATTCATATCAAAATCTGATTCCAAGTGTGGTAGTGACTATCGACACGTAGTTGAACGTTCGCGAAAAGAAATCAATATTATTCGAGGACTCTTTTTCGGAATTCCCTTCGACTCAGAAGACAGGTATTAAAGTTGCGCAGAAATGTTGGCACCAATCAACACATTCACGTTTGATATTAATCTTCACCAGACCACTTTGGTTTAACTTTAACAAAATGCCGCCATTAATGTTTAAAAAAACACATTGCTATTTCAATGTTTACACTATTTGCGACGACGTACAACAATAACCAAACCAAATCAAGGGGTAGCAATTTTATACCGGTGATTTGAAATTAAAGTAAAATAATGCATTGATTTACACCAGAAAAATGCACAGATGCTTGACTGGCGCAAAAACACGCAAATCAAAGTTTTGTGGGCTTTAAATGGACATTCGTAATTAATTACCATATTCTACATATCAGATTGGAGTGGCTGACAAACTCCATCATCTTTCAACGGTGGCGATGTTAAATATCATCGTCAATGTTTACTTGCAACAAAGAACGTTGAGTTTTAGAAACAGAACGCATAAGGTATTATTCATGATTGGTGGGCAGAAAATTTATTAACAACATTGAATTAGCAACAAATAAATAACATTTTATAAATGAAAATATCCGTTTACGATATTTGATATCTGTTATGCTATGCTCATAAAATATTCCAAATATAATAATTATTTCATATGTAAAGAAATTTTTATCTAACATTATTTCGCTGCAAGTAGACTATAATAAGACGCGTATATAAAATTTGAGTTTCCCTGAAAGCGCTAGGACATGAAAAAAAATTAAACAATCAATGATTGCCCAGATCAAGTTTGCGAGTTTGAAGTAAACACAAATCCCATTCGTTTTAAGCAGTCTTTGAACAAAATAGCAAAACTCTCATCAGTCGCACGCATTGACGCGTTTCGACCTTCCATGATCATAATCAGAGTACGACAGCAAATTGACCAGCGAGAATCAAACTGCAATGCACATATATGGAAAGCAAAATTAGATATGCGGATCTCACCACTAGTAGTCACACATACATTACACTTTACTAGAAATATCGGCTGCAAAACGTATATACAGTCACTAAATAATCAATGATCTGAAAGTGATCATTAGTTTATATTTACGTTAATGTAAACAAACATGGATAAGAGAACTTTTAAATTTAGTTTAAACATTAATAGATGTGGTCATCAAATGAAATTTTAAAATTGACATTATTTGTTTAATACGAACTCCATGTATGAACATTAAGCAGCACTTAGGCTTAGACGTAAAATCACCTTAGAAACAAGCTCGATTAGTAGATGAAAGTGACACTTAATAGAAACTTTGTCTTCAAGACAGCGGCTTAGCATTTGCAAAATAATTTTACTTGGACAATAATACATTAATAAAAAACGAATCTTGAGCGAAATTAAAAGGACATATTGTTTGTAATGCAGGACAGTTTGAAAACTCCGAGATTTGGCCCTGGCCCCATTTATACTTGTTGTTAGATCTCTTAAGCATAACTTGTTTAAAAAAACAAGTTATGCTAAAGAGATTTAACAAGTATAAATGGGGCAGTTTAAACTAATATTTCCACTTGACATACTGATTTTCAACTTAGTGGGTGATGTGCTTTCCATTGAAAAAGATATCCGTACCAGGATATCGAAATATATGGCGAAATCATGATGACAGTGGATTCAAACAATTCGGTACGCAATCCGAAAATCAGGTAAAAAAATATCAGTACATTTAAGTGTTCCGTATACACTCGCAAAGGTGTATGTATTTCTATCTTAGACCCTTATGAGATATTCCTATTACTAGCGAAACAAAGATAAAAGCATTCCGGAAATATAACGTCAATGAAATTTACTGAATTCGTAAAATTTTTATGTATATGCGCATAGCAATTTTATTCTATATAAATTAGGACATATCAAATCTGTATAATATAAGAAAATATTTTAAAAGTATGTTAAATTCGATTTCCATGTTTAAAACTCACAGGACCTTATGTCAACGGATTCTACAATTTTGCGACTAAATTTACATATCCGTAAGCAGTCTGTACCAAAACGTTTGTTTACAAAAATGTAAACATTCGCTCATTAATAATTCAACTAAACGACTGTAAACAAATTAAATTTCAAAAATCGAAAATATTGAATTGTCGCTTGCTGTAGCAAATCAGGTTGGCAAGATTGAAATAAACACAAATCCCGTTGTATTTAACCAGTCATCGAACATAGAAAATCAACCGCCAGCCCCACGTACTGACACGTTTCGACCCTCCATGATCATCATCAGAGTACGACAGAAAACTGACTACAAGGATTAAACCTCAATGCATAGATATAAAAATCAAAATTACATATGCGGCTCTCAATTCTAGTAGTCTTGCATACATTGTCCTTGACCGGAAATGTTGGCTGCGCAATATCTATGCAGTGAAAGCTTTTACAGATTTCGCCACGTATACGTAATACAATTAAACATATTATAACGATTTTTCTACAGGTACTTTACCATCACTATTATTGAGCAAAGAAGATCAATAGGATACGAGAATTTTCCCTAATTTTAAAGAGAAAAGTGCCACTTATCACAACAGGCAATGCACAGAACACATTAGAGTCGAGAACAATGTATTGCGCACATAAGAATTTCAAAAATACACATTCACTGCAATTTGGTCCCTGTTAGTCTGTTTTCCTTCGTGCACTGAGGGCGATAAAGGAAGAGCAAAACAGGACGGTACATGTGACTAATGGTAGTTTTTTCATGTTGTACAACTGATGCAAAAACGACGTATTGTTTATATCAATGCATCTTTATTTGCTAAATTAATAACCGTTCAGAAAAGTAAGGGTACAAAAATGAAAATAAAAATGTTGACCAACATCGAAAGCAACGTACAATCGGACAAATTACGTGGGCAGTCACGTAAAATATTATTTTGATGCAATAACAAAATATTCTTAATGAATTTATTTATTTACACGAATTGATTGTCAAACCGGAAAAACGACATATTATTAGCATATCAAATGAAGCCGAACAAGTACAAAATTATTTCAAACTGCACGTAATGAAATAAAAAATTAAATAAAAATCAAAGCAAAAAAATTTTCATCTTTTCAAATAATCATTATGTAAAAGTGAGTACGACATAGGCAAGTTGGTATTTTACAACCAATAAACGAGAAATCCTAGGTGGAAATATCGTAAGCAAAATAACTCCTCAATCGGTCGTTCTAACATTTGATGACAAAGATACTGTGTCGGAACCAACGAAGTAGCCATTCCCATTGACTCACCGTTGATTTTCCAGAACTGCGAATGTTATTTTGGCTTATAATTTGAGTCATTGGCAAAAAGGAATAAAGCAATGAAATACTTGCTCTACAAGAAGTTTTATTGACTACAATGTTTATGATAAATTTGCCGATACCACGAAATTGGTGCTATCGGATAGTAAGTTATTTTAGTTATTAAAATTAAAGACACATGATTACAAGGATCAGATTTCGTTTGTGATACCAATACAAATCTCACCGCAAAGCGCACGAAAATTACTGAAGCTGTTTTGTGAAACAAAAAGGATAATCGTAATGCACTATAGTGCTGGTAATTTTTTTAGAAAAGTGTGCTTGTGGAGATTCTAACAAAAATAAACGACAAAACAAAGTACAACTAAATTTATATACAACAATTTTTGTATTTGAAGAGCTCTAAAACGACCCCTTTACACTAAACACAACCACACAAAAACCTATATATATATATATATATATATATATATATATATATCAGCGCGATATGACTAAATGAGCCAGACGTCTTAACTAGACCATTTTAGAATCAGCATAGACGTTTTGAAATCCACAATTTGCAAGACTGGAAGAAATGTGTTTCAATAATGAGCTGTCAACAGTCATCTTCTTTCTCACTACCCTTGACCCCAGTGCAGTAAATACATCACAAACACGTTAGCTAGAAATGAAGTAAATTTCTATGGAACATAATGCTGATATAAAATTGCTTTAGCCTATTTATTGGTTATTGGTTTGCATTTAATTCAACAACATCATCTTTATTTAATAACATACAGAGCAGTAATATTTTTTAAAGACACTGATTATTTCAAGAAAGAAGCGAGTATAGAAGTTTTAATTTTTCGCACGATGCGCACTGTCAACACCATAGCAGATGTAGCTGCATCCCAAGATCACTTAGAATGTGTAGGGCAAACAAATCTGTTCTGCATGGATAGTAGTTGTGTTTAAAATAGTGTTCTAGACGACAAAATATGCGTTCAAAATATTTACAGAATAATTACCCTGCCTTATAGACGCGCTATTAATTTAAATTAAATAAATACACACAGGGTCAAGTAATTTTGAATAACTGGACATCGAATAGCCATTAAGCCTAAAATACACGCGTAAATTTAACTAAATCGTTCGACTGAAGCACATCCAACATGTCCTATATGCACTAATTTGTTCCTAAGGAGACCATGTATGCAGTAGGCCAATAAAACAAACTAAGCGTGTACTAATAAATAAAGGACGCCTTAATTGATGTTTTAAAATATCTTACATCAGAATGACACGTGTACAAAATAAACAGTTAACGTTTTGCCTCCAGTTCGAATGATTCCAACATCGCAAAAATAGATCACAAGTAAGCAAGAATAAAAATCATAGACACTTTATATTTCTGAGCGCCACCTAGCATGGATAGTATTTAAACGATGAAACGATTCAACGGAGATATTCAACTCTGGCATAATCGTTTTTAGGCATTCTCTTTTCAATACAAATTCCCGAAGGCTAGTTAATGCGTTGACTGGCTTATCAGTGGAACAAATTGATGCATCCACGTTTATTTCCAAGTTATTACATCCATCTTGATGGACTTCGTTTCTGATAGGCGTCATACAGCTTTTTACTTCACCCGTAGACACCAAATGCCGAAGAGGTTCACACAGAATTGACAAGCCCGCCAGTGATAAATATGTATGAAGTGGATCTGTGCAAAAGTATAAAATAGAAATAATTCGTAAGCTAATCAATAAGAACAAGTTTGTTTTTACTTCGAAATGAAAAAAACTAATGACGAAAGTAGAAAAGACGATTTAACCGAAGTTGAAACCGAATTTGATGAGGTAAAAAAATAAAATAAAAGTCTACCGTTAAAATTGTCTTATTTTAACAAACAACTCATGAGAATAAAATTCTTCGGCATGAAGACCAACATGTCTTCACTAATCATAATGGCCGCGATATCATAAACATTGCTGGTAAAATGGTTCTTTCATGAAGTCAAATTACACGCTTAAATCAATTTTGGTGATGATTACAAACTTAAGCATCGCTAAAATTCATTAGCTCTAGGGAAAGTAAGGATAAATAAGGCGGAAAACGCTTCTCATTTCATCCAGGAACATTATTCTATCCATCACACACAGTGCTTTGTCTTTGGTGGTCCTTAAAATGGCCTAGTTCATACACCCTCTGGTTCTGCTAAAGTTCACTGTGCGGGAGACTACTTTCTGTTTGTATATGCATGTATGCAAGTAAATACATATGTATAAAGTGAACAAAACATATAATTATACATTATAATATATTTCATAAATCAATACATCTTTACCATTTTTTGTACAATATTGCACAGTAAATCACACTTGATTCCATATTGCTTCTATAAATACACTATATAAAGGACCATATATTTCATTTGAGATGAACTCATCCAAATATAGTTTAATTTAACTTCGAACATAAAAACTTTGTGACACCGATTTCTTAAAATAGTCAGTAAAATGGAAAAAATCAATGCATGGAATATGTTTATATCTAATGTAATAACACGTAACATTTCAATGTACGATAAGCCTTACCAGGGTAACCAGGATCAGACTTCTTAAATCCACCCAAAGTATCATCCCAGCATGTTGAGCAAAATTTTATCACATTTTCAACGTCAACGAAGTTGTCACAGCCGAGTATCTTTAAGCTAGCTCCAACCCAAAATGTATAGCAAGTGTCATCCGGCTTTCCAAGACGGCCATGCATTCCTTCTGATTGCAAATGTATCAACCAACGTATTAGACGTTCACGCACTCGACTGCCGGGTGGAATAACACTGTTTAAAACGCCCATTAAGCTAAGACTCGCTAAGTTACAGTAAGTACCACCAGCATGAGCTTCGAGATTTGGCATTTGACCGAAGCCTCCATCAAAAGTCTTAACGTAAGAGAATACAAAAAAGTTATTTGAAAACGCAGATGCAATTAAATAGAAAACGGTGTAAAATTCTATTTCTAGACGCTATAATTTAATTTCTAAAGAAATGTGACGAAGAAGCTAAGATATAAAAATAGCCATTTTTATACATTTTAAAGAATATGTGTAATATCACTAAAAGCGCTAGTGAAATAAATCTAGAGTGCCATAAGTGGCTTTCAGCAAAGTTATTTATTTAAAAGAATCGAATCACATTAAAGTAAATGAAAACACAAGCGTCAATCTAAGATTCATTTAAGTACACACAATGGAGAAACATCAAACAAAGAAATGGATCATGCAATCTTCCTCGGGTAAAATTTGGATTTAACCGCCAAGGTTAAAAGCTGAGATTCATATTCTTAAAACATTATGTAAACATTGCAATTAGACCATAATTTCCAATGTTAATCGTGATCTGATAATAACCAAGGATAGTCGAAACACGATTATACTTGTAAGTGGCATAGTTTTTGTCGTTGAGCGACTAATACAAACCTAAAATGAATCGTCGTTTATTTCATACCAGCAAACTCAATATGAATAACAGCCTTCCTCAAATGTCTTGTAGATAATAATTATTTAAGCAATTCTAAACACATCGTTTAAATTATACAATAATAGAATGCGCGGATGGTGTTAAAAATTATTTAAATCAAGTTTGCGAGCTTGAAGTAAACACCAATCCCATTGTATTTAACCAGTCGCCGAACAACATAACAGCTGGCGGTAGGTATGTTGTTCGACGACTGATTTAATCACGGATAGGTGTTTACTTCAAGCTTGCAAACATTGTTTAAATGGTCGTCTAAAATTGTCACCTGCAGAAGTGCAGATTGAAATTACAATAAAAACCTGTGTAATTGAAAACTGTCACTGTTATTTAAGAAGCAATTATACAATAATAAAATACACAATAAGATAATTTCATTATTGGATGTTAAATTTGTTATTTCTTTCAACGCTCATGAAGCTGCTTCATGTTGTTCTTAAGCCTCGACCAATCTTTTCCATGGTCATCTTCATAACTGGTTCAATAGTCACAAAAATAGTTAAACTGAGAGCACAATAAAACAACACCAAAAAGGTAGCTAGTGAGAACAAAAATGAGTGTGGTTATTGTATACAAGCGATTTCATATTAAATTTTCTTATCTGAATCGACCGATTCCATTCTATGGTAAACAAACAACATGCACACAAAATGTTGATGTCGTGGCAATTAATATCTTACTGGAAATTAGTTCAATTATAACCAGAAGAATAAACCAAAGACATCATGAATACATAATTGCATATATATATATATATATATATATATATATATATATATATATATATATATAACTTTT
>JAQBSW010011491.1:0-19899 GCA_029291075.1 Eudiplozoon nipponicum
TGTCAGTATAAACTAAGAATTATATGGTGTAGAAAAGGCAATTCATCCAGTAGACTTGGGCACGTCTGCTTCGGAATCTGGTGTGCTAACATAAGGTTTTATTAAATCAATCGGTTTATATTTATTTATATAATATGGTGAGTAGCTATTAATGATAAGAGTGCTATGCACACAATCCAGCTCATTCCGCAAAAACCTGAAGAATATATACGAGGTACCCTATTGCACATTGTCTTAACCATACATTTTATTCAATTTCATTTGGCAATGGTTGTTTAAATATAAAATGCGCTGTCCATGTTTTCTAATGGAAAGCAGTTCTGATGAAAGTTTTAAAATTTATACGTTTGAGCGGCAAATCAGGGAAAGCTTGATTATCCTCCGCTGCGTTTTCAATTTTAAATCAAATATTTTATTGACATTTATTGAATTTAGTAAGCTATTCTTTAGCATGCATACGGTTATCATAGACCGAAATATATCATTATCATAACGGTAATATAGTTCCAATTTACTTAATGAGTCAAAGTTCTTTCGTTTCAATATGCACATAGTCATATCAGCAATGATAAGGGCCAAAACCGAAACTATTGCTAGATCATCATTAATTGCGTAGTTGATCATTAAAATTAACCGAATAAATGTACAGCATAGCCTATCCAATTGAGGTTGACTTATTTCAATATTCGGGAAAATGTTCCGGACATTAATTTAAACAAACTTAATAAGTTATTTTAATTAGACAACGGTAAACAATGACCCAACACCAAACGAACATATCCAGTAATTCTTAACGTTCAATGTGTCTACTTGTTTTAAAAGAAGTTCAAACGAACCTTTCAAAATATACATGGGTAGGTCATCTCTCACCGACTCTAACAGGTTAAACAACAATTTGGCCGATATGTGTACTGGATTATTTGTCATTTAAACAATTTTTCGCAACGGAATAGTATGTGTGTTCATTTTCCTTAAAGTGTAAAGTCTCGTTGTTCGTGTTTAATTTGACTTCCGTTATTTGTGCTCGCCATGTGTGCTCCAATTATCTTGTGACAAATAGGATAACTCTGTCGAAACTAGTCGCTTGGTTTTTCCGTCACCTCACTATTGGTGCCGATTTCAAATTTTGAACCAAAAACTAAGCTATTCAAATTACTTCTATCTGTTAAGTCACGCATATCTGTCAGCTGTCTATCTTTATCACAGATTATTACTCGGAGTCGAGTCTCCATCGCATAGCTTAAAAGCAATAGTTTGCAGAAAACGAATCTCTATTTTATTGATGAAGCGTGGTATTATATTTATAGTCTTATCTGTATTGCCGATGGCATTAATACAGTATAATCTTACCCCAGACAGAAGTGGGTCATAGGATTGTAGCTGGGAGTAAATCAAGGTTGTTTATTTTTTATTTGCCTGAAATTGTTTGCGATGATAGGCTCAACTTTAAGCTCGCAAACTTGATTTAAATATTTTTTTCAAAACCCGCGCAAACAATGAATGTTTAATTGCATAACTTATATAGTACGCGAGTCTACTATATGTGAGAGTCGCGTACATAATTTTTCATTCCAAATATATACATTACGGTTTTATCCTCGTTAGTCAGTTGTGTGTTGTACTCTGATGATGATCATTAAAGGTCGAAACTTGTTAATAAGTGCCACTGACGGTAGCTATCGTAAGTTGAGAGAATTTTTGTATTCAATGGGATTGGTGCTTACTTCAAGCGTGCAAGAGTCATTTAAAGAATAGAATAAACGTTTTCATTTTTTTATAAACAACCAACAATACTGCAATTCTATAACTAGCAACAAATTGGTTTAAATAGGTTAAGAATGGTATGCCAAATTCACACATGTGCTTCGTGCTATCTAGCGATTCATCACTAAGAGCCGGTACTGCACCCTAATTCCATTATATATTTTGTCAAGGAATGTTTGAAAATTTGGTGGAAAAATGTGCTATAGGAATGTATATTAAATCAGTAAATAAGTAAACTTCATATAAAGTCTTCAACGCTTTGACTTTAAAGCAAATTCATCATATAGCGTACATACCGAGCCTGTAAAAACAATACACTACTGCAATACTGTAATTTTCTTGAAGTTGTGCGCAAAGTCTCAAATTATACACTGCCTTTGGAAATGTTAGTAACTATAAATAGTTGTATTAAATTTGTTTAAGAAGCACAGTTTGAGAGTTAATGTCGCGATTGTTTATGTTGAAATTGGCTGTTTTATTGGAAAAATATTAACTCAGGCATTGCATCACAGACGAGTTGTTATGCTTGAAATATTTTGTGTTTGATAAAAGATCCATTCACCTCAAGTCAATAATAAGCTTAAGAAAAGACGACAAATAAGTTGTCTGAATAACCCGAAGTTCCCATCGAATTTATTAACCACGCGCAATCACTTTATTTATAAACTGCACAATTTTGGTTATAACCTTAGCACGCTTTCATTTTAACTGCTAACTTGAAATCTATACGTGTTGTTTAATTTTCATTAAAATCCTTGCATATTACTGAAATTTAAATCGAGCAAGATGAAGGTGTGTTGTCCTAATATTTTGTTTTTCGTATCATGTTTTTCATTAGTTCTGTTTTATTCACCTTTGTAAAAACACAGATTTTGAATTTATTTAAATTCAAATACATCAACTTAAAATGTTTGCTGTAGTCACAGGGCTCAAATAAGAATTCGACTAATAATATGTAATAGGTGCAGTAAATATTTTTCGTTAGAATAAACTGGAAAAGCGACATCTGTCGTTGACAAAATCTGATGCTCTCCTGTTCGACTGGCAAAATAAAGCATTCCATTGTAATTTTCCTTGAAAACCGCCAATTTGGTCTAAATTAGAATTATCACCTTTCACGAAAGCAATGATAATTTATCCACTGACTAGCTTTAGTTGTTTTTTATTATCGCGATTGCCTTGTTTAACGGGGTTTCCAACACATATTGAAACTAAACTGATCTTTCCGCACAGTTTTGATGATCCATATAATATAATTAAATAATTATTAATAATTCTACATACATTCTGTTAGATATTTTGCGTTAAAAATCACATATTTGTAACTGTTTCCCGAGAATTGGTTTGGGTTCAATGAGCTGCTCTTTTTTCATGAAATGTAGTCGGTTTTTTACGTGCTTAAATTCACATTCTATTTTAATCTTATTTTATGTAGAATAACTCATGTGAAAATGATGGTTTATAAACTGGCTATGATGAGTAAATATTCAATTAGTTTATTGTTAAATAATCACAATGAAAATATCCACTAATATTTGATAACGCCTAATTTGAGCAAAACGTTTTGTTGACCTACCAATGTAGTATCTCCTAGATTTCGTGTTGATTCACCTGATTTTATAGATAGAAATTCTGCACGAATAAATCCAAAACGTTTGTCACGTTCACAAATAACTTAAGCACCACTAACTTCACGATTGGTAAATCGGTTCCAAACGAAATTGATTACGAAATTTTCACTTTATTGCTGAATTAAAGAACACCACTTGCCGAAACTGACAGGTTATGCCAAACGGACAAGTAAATTTGAAACTTGTTCAAAAACAAATATCCCTACGAGATAGGGTGTTAATAAGCTACAAAGTATAGCGAAAGCGCCATTAACGGCAATAGTAGTCCGCCAGTGTGTTATTACTCGAAAAATTAGCCGGATTACAATTGAGTATTACTCAGTTTTGCATTCAATTAGAGGCTAAAAGTTACCTCCCATTAAATTTATTCACCAAAAGCGTTTCAACGAAAATAAGAAAGCACACACTGCTGGCACCCAGTCACAAATGGCCTACACTTATGAAGAACCGGATACACGAATTTTTGTACGTGTACACACGCATTGTTCCACATAAATGATGTTTGTGCAAGTATAGGGGCACAATCACACACGCGTCTACTGGATTGTGCACTTATATATCATCGTATTACAGGCAAGTTTAAAAAGTCGAGAAAAAATCGATCTTCTCCAACAAAAATACAACACATAAAAACAGAATGAATAAAGAAATTAATGGGCAACTGCGTCTAACAGCTATAGTGACCAAACTTGTTTTTTTGTTGCCAGGTCATCAGATGGATTTACTCTAAGCAGAAATTGGTCGTTTCGGTTGTTAAGTTAACATTTTTGCAAGCCGTCATTTATCTATATGCGACGAAATGCTAAACAATGTGTCGATTACTCGCTTACTCAGTGTGAAAGAGGAACATTCACAGAACAGGGTAGATGACGGAAATATGCTTCAGCAATTGGCCATAGCAACTAATTTTCGCAGGTGTGCATTATCATGAAGGTAACAGCATAGGAATACTAGTGCACTGTTTTCAAGGTTCATTTGGAAATCCATCGGCTTAATAACAAGTTATCGTTATCATTTCTAGAAAAAAAATAGTGCTTGGTTGAGACAGACTGATAGATAGACAGGCGGTAACCCATTCAACCACTTCAGCTTGTAGAAGCAGAGGCATTCCTGCCTCGATTTAAGACCGGGGTATTACTCTCTAAAGTTGTATTTTCTATGCTGATTTGGCAGTAGGCTTGAAAGACGCCGGGAGGCCAAACGAAGTTAACTTAATGCAAACACGAGTGATCGAAAGCCTTGTCAATGCAAGTGTGCAAAGAAAACGCACACCTTTTGGTAGTACATTGCCTTAGTGGCATACAGTGCCAAACTTTGTGAAGTGTTTCGCTTATTGTCTACACGATAATAAAGCAAAGAATATGGATAGAAAATAGCACGCAAAATAGGGGACTGTTTGCGTGTTGTATTTTCACTTTGTCTCCTATTTTACTTCCCCCTTTTGTTTTAGATATGTGTGTAACCAAGATAATTTAACACGTACACAAATACCTACAGACTAGAACACGTATGCGAATGCACATATGCTTGTGGAGAGTGAAACTTTATTGTTGAATGGTTTCAAGACGTTCAGCGAAAATAGTAAACACATTCACACGTTTGGTTAAAATTATGATCTGACATTGAAGATAATTCTACTACTGTTTGAATTAATTCAACGGTAAATGATACTAATTCTGAAAAGTTATTTAATCAAGTAATCATTAGTTTCGCATGTGTTGACAACTATTGCTTAAATATCATGTGCCCAAACGTGATTGAGGTCATTCTTATAAATAATTTAAGGATACATGGCATGATTATAGCAAGATAGGTTATTATGTTAATTTCCAGGTTGACGACAGTTTTATTCTGGTCCCTAAAGCAGATAGTATAGATGTTGAAATTAATGTCGTTGATAATGAAAATAATGTAGGTTTTTTAAACGATTATTTTTTGTATAAAATACTATAATTAGTATCACCGCGCGATAAACAGGAACAAATAGCAAAAATTACGTAACCATTAACTAAGTAAATAATATTACTAAAACAACAATAGCTATTAGTACTGTTACTACAACTTCTGCTACAACACCCACTGATACTACTACTAGTAATAATATTAATAATACTACCAATACTATTAATACATCTATTACTACTGCCACACCAACAATTACTACTAATACTAATACTTCTACTTCTACTTCTATTACTACTAATATTACTAATACTACCAATATCATTTAACAATAATTGATTGCGCGGGTGGTGGTAACAATGCTTTAAATCAAGTTTGCGACTACCAATATCATCACTACCACAACTACTACTTTTATTGCCACAACTCCTTTTAAAACCAATCATATGACTTCTTATAGGAATAATTTTATAATAATACCGGTAAGGTATTGAAGGAAGCCATGACAGGCAAACGGAAAAGCAATTTTGTGCTCCTCAAAACTGGAATGAAGGTTTTCGAACCTTCGGAAGTGCCCACAAATATTAGCTTGCGTATAGAAGTTCACTCTGCAAAATTCATATTTGCCTGTTGTTCAACAACTATGTAAAAAATATTTTAAATAACAAATATTATAGATGTGCCCATAAATATATAAGTTAATTTACTTGTTGCAACGAACTAGATTTTTTCAAGGGAAGTTAACGAACGACAACTTCCGTACTGTGGTTTCTATAAAATATTATTTCTTTTATCAATTTTAATCTTTATATTTACGACATTTGGTATTTTGATCCAAACTTTGATATACATCGCAAGCACTTAAAGCAAAACAATATTTGTTGTAAAATAAAATAGTGTAGCAAACATTGAAATAAATACTATGGAAACACGTATTGGACACATACATATATCTTTCTCTTTGATTTGTACATTCTCTCGTGGTTACACTAATGCCATGCTGACCAAATTAGCGTGGGCGGTAGTAACTAGCTTGTAAAGTGAACCTTTTGTCCTTGGATCTAGATTAATAGGAAAGGTTTAGCTTGCGCGATTGTGTATGGTTTATGATGCTATTTAGCCTGGGCCCACGACACGATATCATTTTTAATCGATAAGTCCTCTATCTGGTTTGACATACCAGTGATAGCGACACTTAATGGTTACAAAGCTCATCAAATTGTTTGGTAAATGCCCATAATTTATTTGTATTACGTGCGTTAGTGAGTATTGAATGGCGCTTTAATAATAGTTATATTTTATTTACCTGGCAGAAAGAATTACTTAAAATAAAATAGCATAAATGAACGACAAGTGCCAAAAGAGCCTATATAAACAAGGTAAAGTAAACCAGACCTGTCATTTCGACCCTGTTTTTCACCATATTTCCAAAGATCTTCCACCATCTAATTGTTTTCTGGTTATTGGTAATACGCTTTGTCGTGATCAAGTGACTGATATCCTAAATTATGGTCTCAGTTCATTACAAAGCTGACCCAAATCTTGACGAATTCAGCCATCCACTAGAGTTTGGCTATTTAGTAGTTTGGCCAACGGAATGTGTGATAGACCTACTGAGATAATGGCCCAGTCAAAACAAAATTCGCTCATAAACGAGATCAAGCAAAGTTAACACATCAAAATTCAACCAGATAGAACTGGTAGGCTATTAAATTTCGCTGTTGATTAATGTCTCCTAACGCTCAGCTGGTAATGACTTAGTCGAAAAGGAACTAATGCGATTATTTTGCAGAATTTGTTTGCCATGGCAGATATTATCTTCCATACCTTGCGACAAAAAGGCGGTCCGGCATTATACTAATCACGAACACCTTGGATTTGGTGCTTTGTGATATAGACAATCGATTCCATTGTGCTTTGCGTAATTTACCGAAACCAGCTGTTGCAATGTAAATATATCTAGGAATTTCAGTTGATCTAGATTCATCAGATTTTATCAGGAAACTTAGGTAAACGTGTTCGTCAATGACATGCAATAATGCCTGTTTAGCGTATTGTCTTTCGACCAGAATTGGACATAATGACAGGTTCAATACAATAAACTTTTGATCATACTGCATTGAATCTTCTGTATCTCAGTTAATGGCTGCCTAGATTACGCTTTCGCTGATTAAATGGCATCATCGGTGTATTCAAAGTAGGCAAGCTGGCCATGACCATTGTTCCGAGATCCTCAGATCGAAGCAAAGAACTCAGCTGATAATGCATCGACGATGAAGTTGTTCGAGCTAAAACAATAGCACATCTTGGTGAACAGCTGGAGCTAATGACAATACCTGCAGAAAGACCGCTAACAATGCTGACACACGCCGATGAATCGGCGAATCAGTATTAGAATAGTCAAACAATTTCGACCGGAACACCATTATCGTGCACAACTACATTCACGTCCTACACCCAAACAGGTAGAAAGCGGCCGATATGCCCAGAAAAGCAATAAAAGTGGGCCGCTGAAAACGATGGCGCAGTTTGAAAGTGTAACCAAGTGTGCAGATTTTGTCCAAGCGTCGTATTCCGGGTTGAACTCCTGCCGCTTTTTTACAAACTAGGCGGGGAGCAGTTCCTGTGACAACTTTTGCTTCAGCACTGAGTAAACTAATTAGAAGGTCGCAAAATAATTATTGCATTCTCTGAAAACTTACTGCACATTTTTGTTCGTTTTTGGTATGCTGAAATTCACGCTCAATAAGGATGGGTACTTAGAGCGAAACTTTAAGCGAATTCTGATGGCCAAAAGACGGTAATCAAATACATTTATCAAGCTATTGTAGAGCGCCTGTTACACTATTTCGTCCAAAAATGGGGGCAACCAAAGTCTGTTTAGTATTACGTGGTGGATCTGGGTACGTTGTCACGTAATTATCGTAACTGCATTTTGAACGACGCTACGCCTTTTGATTTTATGCCGTAGGTGATGTTTGAATACTAAGTTCAACACCACCTGATAAAACGTTAATAGCAAGATAAGTGAGTTAAATGCCATTGTCAAAAGATTTCATACAGAGGCTTTGTCTATCTACGACAATGTTACCCGCACAGTCTAGATCTAGCTTAGCGTTGAAACTACCATCAATCACAATGATTTCGGAACGCCACACAAGACAAAATGATATATCTGATATGCCCTTACAGACTTACTATTCATCGTGAGCAGAGTGTATGAAATTGATGCGTATAATTGTACGACATCAAGAACTATGTTGCTTACGTGGATCTAGCGTAGGCTAAAGGAGATTTTTGGCTTCCCAGCCATGTTAAGTTTTTGTCCTCCACTTGGATTACAGAATAGCCACACTAAACCTACTGTGTCACTCTCGCATGAAGAAGGGAAAAGCCAACTTTTCTCCATTAGCTAGGTTTGAATGACATACATTGTAGTGTTCAAATTAATTATAGTCTCATGAAGATAAACAATGTGAGCGCCATGCCTTTGCAGGATGCTATTCTTATATGACGAATAGGCTTTGGAAACAATTTTCCAAAGTTTCGGTAATCATGAGATAAAGCATTATCGATCATAGGTGATACAAATGGGACCAGTAAATTCTGTTGCAAATCCACTGTTTTTCCTCAGGTAAAAGGAGTTAGCATCAACAATTTCCTTCTTTGTTATTTTCCATGAAGTTTTTCCTAACTATTGTATACTGATCTTTCCATCATTGACGTCCTCACTTTAGGTTAAGTCTTGAGTGTTACCTCTTCTTTAGTAAATTTATTATGTTAGTAGAAAGGAGGTTCTGTCAAGCCAGATTTTTCTGTCAGGTTTGTCTTATCAGCCTTTATCGATTTTAATTCAAGTCCGCATCGTCAGTTGAAAGCATACATAAATGTGTGTATAATTACAAGTATAATTATGCATATATCTATAAACAAACACAATTATATACGTATAAATATAAAATTAATTAAATAAATCCATCCGTACATACATGCGTGAATAAAAAATATACATACACAAAACAATTATTATCCGATATATATTTATACAACAGAAATATATATATATATATATATATTTAAAAAAATAAAATTAAAACAACTCAATAACGATTTCTTCAATCTTACCAACTGAATTACTGGAGGAATAAACCATTAAATTAATTTTGTTTAAATAGGAAAGCCTGTCCACGGAAAAATGTGCAACAGACCTTCGTATAGGTGAAAACGCCCAAAAAAGCACGAAACGTAACTAAGCCGTATTTTGCGTGTGGCTTGGAAAACTCCATGGTAATACAAGTGCACGAACAAATTATTTTTGCTTTCACAGTTCAGGGAAACTTCGATTGAATGAAATTTCCTTCAAAAAGAGAAGATGACTAACACACCTAGGTTTAAGTAAGATGGAAAGCGCTGTTGGCATGCCACAATTTTCACAGGACAAAACATGTTTTAGCCATAGACGTT
The DNA here is from genome assembly GCA_029291075.1 of Eudiplozoon nipponicum. Classification (NCBI taxonomy): domain Eukaryota; kingdom Metazoa; phylum Platyhelminthes; class Monogenea; order Mazocraeidea; family Diplozoidae; genus Eudiplozoon; species Eudiplozoon nipponicum. The sequence continues at coordinate 9,762 of JAQBSW010011491.1, forward strand.
CATGTAACAACAATCGTATTTTGTACAACCAAAGTCTGCATGTGCTCGAACAAGCGTAAATCAAATCTTTTTCGGTATCTACCTTCATATGTTTGTTCAAAGGAACAATTATAACTATAGCATAACTTTAGACGTAAATTTCGGTGGAATTTTATCGTTCATTCTAGAAAGAGGAATTTTTGTATCATATGCTATGAACACAAATTAATCTGCAAATTATGTAAACGTCTGAGAGGAACGCAATCTTTATTTTATAGGCTTTATTTCCAATTCACATTTATATTTTTAATGAATATACACAGTTTTCTTACCAACATTAAAATCATTCACAGCGTGTTTCACTATGTTCACAGGTTTAGGCTTAACTATATAATGTGGTTGGTAACAGTTAATGATTAGACAACTGAACAAACTAATCAACTTAGTCTGCTTCCAGTCTCGTTACAAAATGCACAATGTCCTGTTGCATAGTGTGTTATATAAGCCTTTTTCCATTTCAATGTGAGTGGTTGCTAAAATCTAAATATTGTGCTATCCATGAATTCATTTATAAAACTGAATGCACAATATGCCATTAGTTCTACATTTGGGCATCAAATTATGAAATTCAAGTATTTTGATATAATTCATTGAATTTTTTACGAGACAATTATGCGCACACTACAATGCGATGAGTCTGGAAAATTGAGGCTAAATTTATAACAGCGAAATAGTTCACCACTTGGGAATTTGCGGTGCAAAAGTGTCTGACGCGAAAACAAACAAAATCGAAACACGGTTGATAAATCTATCTCCTTTTTTCAATGAATTTCGTTTATTTGTGTAAATCCAATTTTCATAGTGTCATAATTACAACTGGAAAAAGAACTATTGAAAGGTCAAAGCGTTAACTTCATAAAAATCCGCCCGATCCGAACAAGTTCGTTATTATTTTCCAAAAAAAGAAATTGATTTCGTTGTAAAGTAAAGCTCTTTATTGTTGTAAATTGTTCTGCATTCCCGGAAAAGGCGATTAAATAGTAAATGAAGCCGAATTTGAATTACTAATTTAAAAGCGAATAATTATGGCTTGTTAACGTTTGACAGCAATATAAAAATTGAACACAGTTAACGAAATCTAAGCTAAGTAAATCAAACATGGTTGCTTTACGAAAGAAGGTCGAAGACCGCGATCGTGGTATTATTTCACCAGACAAAGGGTCTTTCCTAGTTATCGTGGTTCGTGAAGATTACGTATTTAAGGTCAATTGCTAGATTTCTTGTCCACAATTTGAAGTTGACACTATGCAACGGAAGTAGACGAAAAAGTGATTTACTCGGTGTCATCCTATCTTGAAAAGGATTCACAACTGACACATGCCTAAAACATACAACTGAGGCCAGTTGGAACATAAATACATAAATTATTCCCTTTACCGAAGACGCACAAACACGGTAATTCATTGAAACTAATTGTTTAAATGAAAAAGGCGCAAACGCAAGAAATGGCCAAATGGTTGTTTAACATTTACTATAATCAAGGTTGCGATCTTGATATAAACACCTGAACCAATTATTACTTACATATCTCAGTATAAACTAAGAATTGTATAGTGTATAAAAGGCAATTCATCTAGTAGACCGGTTTCGTCCTTATTGGGAAATCATCGCATACCGGCCAGAATTTGCCGCGGACAGGGCTCGAACTTAGGAACGTCTGCTTCGAAATCTGGTGCTCTAAACACTGAGCCACCCTGCCGCAAATTACACGTAATTTTCAGTTATATACTAATTAAAGTAACTTAGTCTTTTTTCACTTCAGGTGGAGCTCATATGGTATCCATTTGGATCCAAAGTTCCAACTAACCATCCTCAATCTGTCATTACTGAACAGACACCACACTACATGGGGAAGTGGTATTGAAATATACACTTATATTATTAATTATATATATATATATATATATATATATATATATATATATATATATATATCATTGTACCCTTACTGTGGGCAAAAACAAAAAGAAATTTTATCAGATATAAGAAAAAACTCTTTCGCATAGTCTTCTCAAATATCTACTAATGAACATATCTTTATATATAAATTGGAAAGCAAAACAAGATAGAAATATATGAACATAGAGAGAGTGTGAAAAATAGAAACCAATCAAATTGCGTGCGTCACATCCAGTTCAAGCTCAATGCTTTTACGTGCTTCTTTTGCTTACATAAATCCGGCTGCAATTTGTTTATCCATAAGGCTTCGTATGTGGCTAGCTCCTTTTGTTTTTGCATTTAGTAATTACTTTGAATGCTACGTCTGGAGAACATACGTGCAATGTTTCGATGATGTGTTGCGCAATAGCAGACGTGTATTCACCATTTGATTTGAAACAGGCGTTCAAGTTGCAATGTTCTCTCATTCGAGTAATTAACCGTCTGGTCGATCGGCCTACGTAAGTTGATCGACAACTTGCGCATGTATATTGGTAAATAATATTTGATATCGACATTAACGACTGTTTCTCTTTGATTGCTGTTTAAGACCTCTCTTATATCTGATAAAATTTCTTTTGGTTTTGCACACAGGAAGGTACAATGAATTTTATTAAAGCTTGCATTTCAAAAGAATATATATATATATATATATATATAGTGTGGTATCTGTTCAGTAATGACAGATTGGGGATGGTTAGTTGAAACTTTGGGTCTAAATGGATTCCATATGAGCTCCACCTGAAGTTAAAAAAACTAACCAAGTTACATTAGTTAGTATATTACTTAAAATTGTGTGTAGTGAGTGGCAAGGTGGTTTAGTTGCTAGAGCACCATATTCCGAAGAAGACGTGCCCAGGTTCGAGCTCTGTCTGCGGCAAATTCTGGCCAGTCCGTCATGAGGACGAAACCAGTCTACTGGATGAATTATTATACGTTGATGAAAGAATATACTTTACGTTCATGCTGTCTTTGGTTTATCCTTCTGGTCACAACTGAACTAATTTGTTACTATGTTCGCAATCCCTAATACATACTTGCATATATATTAGTTCTTCGCAACAAACAGTATTTAACTGTAATATATTGAATTGAATGATGTCATGCTTACCGCGAAATGTGATAACTGATATCGATGAAGGCCAGAGTGTATGGTTTAACTGGAGTAACAGGTGTTCGGAAATTGTTGTAATTCTCAATTTCGTTGAACTATAGCATTCAATGATATCCATCATGTTGGTACCATGTACCGACACGGCAACCATAGTGTTGGTACCATGTACCTTTTCGGTACTATAAAGTTAGTATCGATTACTGACACAATAGCCATAATGTTAGTATCCTTCACAGGCTCGGTATATATATTATATTGAGTGAGTTAGCGTGGAAGTCGTATTTTCGAGACCTCATATGATGTTAGCTTCACTACTATAGTTTCAAAAAGATCCGATTGATCACAATATCGATCGGTTTGTGTGGGAACGAGGTTACCAGATTTGCTTAAATCTGCTATTGTGATTATTGTACTGTGTATAGTTGCCTGAGAATGGGGCTGGAAAGTGAGCTTGAAACGTCGCCAGTAAAAAGAGATGTGATAGAACCGCATTTCCATTGGGACGACTACAAATCCAGCCAGATCGAAGACAAAAAAGGAAATGGAAATTGTGATCAATTGGATCTTTGTGAAACTGTTTGTGCTAAGCGGAACTAATTTTTTACTAGGTTCGCAACACTTAATACAGACTTACTGGATGAATTGCCTTTTCTACACTATACAATTCTTAGTTTATATTCAAATATGTAAGTAATTATTGGGTCAGGTGCTTATATCCAGACGCAACCTTGATTATAATAATTGTTATCACCGCTCGCGCAACGAATGTTCGTTTAATTATATAAATGTTTATTCATTATATAACAGTTAAATACTGTTTGTTACAGAGAGCTAATATATATGCAAGTATGTATTAGGTGTTGCGAACCTAGTAACAAATAAGTTCTGTTGTGACCAGAAGGGTAAACTAGAGACAGCAAGAACGAAAAGTATAATCTCATGCACATTCGTTTGGTGCTTACTAGCGACTCATCAGTAGGAGCCGGTACCACACACTTTAACCACCCTATATTTGGGTGAGGAATCTATCGTCAGATTATCCCACATTCCTCACCCAAATATATAGTGGTTAAATGGCGTAATACCGGATCTTACTGATGAGTTGCCAGTAAGCACGAAACGAATGTGCATGAGATTATACATTCCGTTCATGCTGCCTTTGGTTTATCCTACTGGTCACAACTCAACTAATTTGTTACTAGGTTCGCAACACCTAATACAAACATGTGTATTCATTGATTGCTTAATTGTATAACCTATATGCGTATGGCAAAATGAGTAAAAGTTTTTTGCTCGCAATTGCATGGAATTTGTGCAACCGACATTTTCAGTCAAGTAAATTTTGTGTGAGATTACTACGATTGAGAGCTGAATTTCAACTTTTAATAACCATCTTTTAATTGCATTACATCATACCCTTTTAACGATCATGAAATGCCGAACCCTGGCAGTGTGAGTGACTGACGATAGTTTTGAGACATTTTGGGACAGGTAAAATGTTTTTGTGCTTACGTCAAGATTTCTTTATGTTTTCCGACAACTAGTTAAATACAATGGGATTGGTGTTTACTTCAAGCTCGCAAACTTGATTTAAAGAATTGTTAACTCCAGCCGTGCAATCAATTAATGTTTATTTGTATTGTGTATATATGTGTGTGGCGAAAACTGCAATCAGTTTATGTTCGTGATTGCATAGAAATTGTGCAGCCGATATTTCTAGTCAAGTTCAATGTATGCGAGACTGCTAGAGGTGAGTGCCGCATATCTAATATTGCTTTCCATATTTATTCAATGCGGTTTGATCCTCGATAGTCAGTTTGCCGTCGTACTCTAATGATGATCATGGAACATCGAAACACGTCAGTGCCTTGCGGCTGGCGTTGGTTTTGTTATGTTGTCAGACGACTGGTTAAATACAATGGGATTGGTGTTTACTTCAAGCTCGCAAACTTGATTTAAAGAATTGTTACCACCACCTGCGCAATCAATTATTGTTACATTGTATTGCCTATATACGTCAAGTTAGCCAACTATTTTTAATTAAAAGCGATACAAATCGTTATGCCTAAATGAAATTGAAATTCAGCAGAAAGATTACGAGGCTAAATATCATTTGAATCTGAAATCGGCTTGCAAAATAACGTGAACGCGCAGAGTAACAAAACTGATGCATTAAGTAAAGGCATTTATCGTGCTGGTCCGAATGCAGTTATTTTTTCTAATTCGGACTTATTCCATAACACGGCATTGACTTTTTCTGTGCACGTACACTGTGGGCGAAAATTCACGGGGCAAACATTCGAAATATGCTACATTTAAATGTGGATTACTAAAAAACATTATGCACATTTTGCTCCAAATCAGAAGTGCATTGTTATAGTACTAGTTGTCAAGCCAATTTGTTTGTCCACCAATTTAGTTATTATGACCAACGTTCACCATTCGTCAGTTACAGATTTTATATGTGTATGTGTGTGCACGTGTGTGTGCTTATTGTGGCATAATCTGAAATTGAATTTGCACTCGAAAAATGCAGTTACACGTAGGCTAGGAAATGATGCTCTGTCAAAATCTCGTTTTATGCACTGATTTGACTTAGCGGTCTAGCACTTCTTCTATTGGTTCAACATACGATGGGGTAACTCGAAATATTTTAAAGTAAAGGAATTCCTTTCGCGCGAATGGAATTGTGCTGCATAAATAAAGTAGATAAAAGACATAGAATCAGAAATACTATTGAGGTGAAACAAATTGCTTCTTTAAATGTTAAGCTGACCATTGAAAGTCAAGTCTAAATGACATCTTAAAATCACTAGATACGCAATGCCTAATACATAATTGCATAAGTATTTGTTGTTTGCAATTAAGCATATATAAATATCACGTTTCACTGAATGATGACTTAACTACCACGAAAATGTAACAATAAAAGCCGATCGATGTGACGGTATGAGGCTTTGCTGAAAAATCATGTGTACAAAATGGTTGTTGTTTTCAATTTTTATGACATTTAAACTATTTTCAAAATCCCAGTATTTGGACAATCTACAGACTGGATATTTATTTTATAGATTGAGTTGGCTTTATACTCACAGTGCAAAAATTTTATACTACTAATTCAATAAACGTATGAATAAGAGTTTGCGCAGTATAGTAATAGCCGGAGGTCCTATTTAGGGCAGGCATCAATTCACCAGAAAGTACTTGCAGAAGTGCAGCAGTCTGCACAAGGATGGAAGCAGCCTTCAGGCCATAGAAATGAATATAAATAATAAATATTTGAATTTTGTTTTACGAAATGGACGCGCTTTATACGAGAATAATTAATTTTTGATTAAAAATAGAGCATTTTTGTTAAGTTAAAAAAATTGTGCCACAGGAGCTTAGGATTCTGGAGATACAAATTACATTTGGTCGATCGGAACATGTGATTTACATTATCAATAGCTACAGGATTCTGTCGGACAACCATGGTCTATAGATTTAAACCCGTAATCCGGGGATCCAAAGGAGCGCGCATCATAGCGGATATTCAGGAGTGCCTAAAACAGCTAACAAAATATGGGGGCGCAACAAAGTGACAAGCCTATACAGGACGACCTACACGCACTCGCCTAAGCATCGGCGTCTATGTCATGGTAGCAAAGATCGAGCCTATGGCACGACATCCTGTTATAGATGGTCCATACCGTGAGGAAAGTTTTCTTTCACATGCCCGATGGACCTCGAGCTTTTGCACTTGGTCGTTTAAGTAGCGTGCAAACGCAGAATCCTGAGGGAGAGGGAGAAGATTAACAATCGCCAAATTTGAGACCGTGAATGCAGCAGAGATCCTATCTAAGGCTGATATGAATTGGACAGAAATTCTTCGCAGAAGTGCACCTATTAAGATGAAGAAGTCAGCACAACGACGGAAGCAGCCTTCGAGCCGCAGAATTGTTTAAAAATAAAGTATTTGTATCAAATAAAAAAAGTGATGCCACGGGAGCCCGGGATCCTGGAAAAACAAATTACACGATGTACACAGTTCCACAGTTCTTGATCAATTATATATAATGCTTTCATATGTCAGTATAAACTAAGAATTGTATAGAGTAGTAAAGGCAATTTTTAGTTATATACTAACTAATGTAACTTGGTTAGTCTATTTTTCGTTTAGGTGGAGTTCATATGGCATTCATTTAGACCCAAAGTAACAACTAACAATCCCCAATCTGTCATTACTGAACAGACACCACACTACATGGGTAAGTGGTATTGAAATGAACATTTATATAATTAAACGAACATTGGTTGCGCGGGTGGTGATAACAATTATTATAATCAAGGTTGCGGTCTTGATATAAACACCTGACCCATTAATTACTTACATATGTCAGTATAAACTAAGAATTGTATAGTGTAGAAAGGCAATTCATCCAGTAAACCGGTTTCGTCCTTCGAATCCTCTCCGCGGCAAATTATAGCCAGTACACGAGGAGTTCCCAAAAAGGACGAAACCGGTCTACTGGATGAATTGCCTTTTCTACACTATACAATTCTTAGTTTATACTGACATATGTAAGTAATTAATGGGTCAGGTGTTTATTTCAAGACTGCAACCTTGATTATAATAATAATAATTGTTATCACCAACGCGCAACCAATGTTCGTTTAATTATACATACAATGCGTTTGGGGCTTGGTTCCTACTCCTAATGATGAGTCGCCAGAAAGTCCGAAACACATAAGTTCATAGTAGCGTATAGATTAATTCTCAGCATTTAAACACATATTAATATCTGAAAGTGTGCGATGAGAAAAAATTCTCGTTCAATTGGCAGCAATGTCTGATCGCAATCCGAATAGCCAAAAACTGCGCTGAATCAGCGCGGACTTGGTTTATTTGAAGGTATATAATCCAGAGGAGGCCCTCATATATGGCTCTTAGATCCTCATTCGCTGGTTAACGACTTTCCATAATGAAGGAAAAGCAAAACCCATTATTAAATAATAAAAATTTAATGGTAATACACAGAAATTTTTGAGCAATATGAGCGATTGCGTTAATATAGAGTACTCAAACTTGACTATAAAATTATTATAATCAAGGTTGCGGTCTTGATATAAACACCTGACCCATTAATTACTTACATATGTGAGTATAAACTAAGAATTGTATAGTATAGAAAAGGCAATTCATCCAGTAGACCGGTTTCGTCCTTATTGGGAACTCATCATCTACTGGCCAGAATTTGCCGCGGACAGGACTCGAATCTGGGCACGCCTGCTTCGGAATCTGGTGCTCTAACCACTGAGCCATCCTGCCGCACACTACACTACACACAATTTTCAGTTATATACTAACTAATGTAACTTGGTTAGTCTATTTTTCCTTTAGGTGGAGCTCATATGGCATCTATTTAGACCCAAAGTTCCAACTAACCATCCCCAATCTGTCATTACTGAACAGACACCACACTACATGGGTAAGTGGTATTGAAATGAACATTTATATAATTAAACGAACATTGGTTGCGTGGGTGGTGATAACAATTATTATAATCAAGGTTGCGGTCTTGATATAAACACCTGACCCATTAATTACTTACATGTGTCAGTATAAACTAAAAGAATTGTATAGTGTAGGAAAGGCAATTCATCCAATGACCAGTTTCGTACTTTAGTCCCTCTCACAGCAAATTACTTAGCCAGTACATGAGGAGTTCCCAAAAGGACAGAAACAGTCTACAGATGAATATGTATGTATGTATATGTATATGTATGTATGCATGTATGTATGTATGTATATTGTATGTATATATGTATTTATGTATGCATGTATGTATGTATGCATGTATATATATATGTATGTATGTATGTATGTATGTATGTATGTATGTATGTATGTATGTATGTATATATGTATGTATGTATGTATGTATATATGTATGTATGTATGTATGTATGTATGTATGTTTGTATGTATGTATGTATGTGTGTATGTATGTATGTATGTATGTATGTATGTATGTATGTATGTATGTATGTATGTATGTATTTATGTATTTGTGTAATGTATGTATGTATGTAAAGATGTATGTATGTATGCATGTCAGTAGATATGCCTGTATGTAGGTATGCATGTATGTGTGTCCTGCAGCATTAATCTGTAGCAAGATTTACGAGCCGAACAGTCCATTAGGTAGGTATTTGACGCTACATCACTATCGAATCTTGAAAGTTGTAGTTCTAAATTTCACAGTGCGATCATCATATTTAGAGTATCCAGTGTTTTCTATTGTGGGTGGTAGATTTACACTATCAGTTTCGCAAAGATTTGATTGATCCACATTTCCAAGAACGCATTGAGTTTGTCTTAATGGGGGTTGTAAACTGATTCGTCCCCTCACGTGGAAGCCTTCGGACTAAGGGACGAATCAGCATCCAACTACGATGAATTCGAACTAAGTGCGTAATTGAAAATTACGACCGATCGGATCTGTGCGGAACCGTCGAACCTTGTTATAGAACTTCGACTGCTATATAAGGCCAATTTCTTATCTTACTAGCAAGGCTGCCACTGAAGAAACTCCGGTGGCAGGCTGAAAGCGGATAATATTATTCGCTATATCGACCTCTTAATCACTTACTAAACAGGAAGAAATAAAATGGTCTAGCAACAAAGAGGATTCAGTTGGGGAGGCCTTGTTAATTTTACCTTATTGATATTGTTTCCTCTAGATCTTGACTTGCGATGGATCGATGCCTCCATTTATTGCACTGCATTTTGTGCTTATGTATACGTGGTTGTTTGTATGCCTGAACCGAATCTCCTTTCATGTCACTGGTCATTTGTCTAATTTTAGACGTATTTCTACTTTTTTTACCTGTTAGTTGGATCAACACAACTTTGTCTATAGCTTTTATAATTATTTCGTTTTCACGCTGTTTCAAAGTTGTATTCCAACCTATTAATTAGAACAATTATGTATTAGGTGTTGCGAATCTAGTAACAAATTAGTTCAGTTGTGACCAGAATGATAAACCAAAGACAGCATGAACAGA
>JAQBSW010011492.1:0-19895 GCA_029291075.1 Eudiplozoon nipponicum
TGGCGTTTTACATCTTTGATGTTTTGAAAAGTTTTTCCTGAAGGTATGGCTTACCATCCTTAGTTAGAACTAACAATCTACGACTTGTCTTTATACCACAGAAATAATGGAACCAGGTGAACTCGTTGTATATTTAGAATAATTGTAGGGCTTTAACTTCCATGTTTAAAGCGTATAAATTAAATACAGCATAAGGTAGAAGATGCTGATAACATATTAGACCAATTTCGTCAATATTGAGCAAACTTCAGTAGTAGCCAGAATTTCTGTGGCCTTTAGTTGAATCCAGAAGACTGACCGAAAGCATTAGTTGACAAGAATCATAAAAATGACCTATAATGCGCAGCTTTGGCAGCATTGGAAATGATTTTGTTGACTATGAACAAAATGCTCCCGAATTCGAATCCACACCAACGAAATGTTGGCTTATACTGTAAAGTGAAACTAAAGGCCAAAATGGTTTAGCAGATGAATGGCGTATGCTAACTTATGTGGAGTTTGCTTTATATAAATCACGTGTATAATAAACCGAAGCGATTTCACTCGCTGCGTTATACGAAAATTCTTATTCGTTAGGTAGCTGGTCTCAAATTTGTATTGGTGGTCTCGTAGCTAATATTGAAAATGCTCTCGAAAATTTTTTGATGGTTCTCTCTAATGAGGTAGTTTTGAGGTCAAATTATAAGGAGCAAATGTATTAAATAAGATATTAATGTTTATCTTAATACAACGGTCTCTGTAATTTCAATATGAGCTGGCCTGGAAAAGGGCCAAACATAATTTTTTTTATCCTGAGGCCTAAGAGTATCAGATCGGAGAAGCTATTGGAAATCTTTTCGGTAAAACTCAAATTTGGAATTATAAGTTGGGCTGTGTCTTTTCTTAATAAAACTTCATTAAATTCTTACACAATTATGGTTCTTAAAGGATAATTATGTGATGGCATCCATACTAGGAAGGTAATATGTGCAGAGTTTCTTTTGACTTGTTTGGTCTTGTATCTAAAAATTGTTGTTCAAGTCAATATTACGATCTTAATAAATACCCAAGTCCTATTATATATACATAACTTTTTTCAGTATAAACTAGGCAATAGATGATGTAGAACAGGTAGTTCCTTTAGTAGACCGGGTTCGTCTTTATTGGGAATCTATCACATATTGTCTAAAATTGGAAGTGGAAAGGGCTCGAACCTGGACACTTCCGTTTTTAAATATGTTGCTCTAAACACTTCCTCTCTGCCGCACAATTTATGCTTCTTTGTAAAAATTGACATTTTTATGAATATATTAGAAAATTAAAATAAACAGAAAATACAAAAAAAATCAGCGAGAGTGTTAACTATCGAATCAAACTAGATTCAAATACAAATTAGGTGAGTATTTGAGTTTATTAATTATGTTTTCATTATTTTTCTGGTATCGAAATCGAAAAATTGCCAGTCAATTAGTAACCTCTAAATTGAACTTTTTATAAATTCTTTGCAGCAGAAGCCATAATATATTTGGCTTGACGCAAATATTAATAAGTAGTGCGTATATTAACACGACAGTAAACCCTTGGTCATAATAAACAAAAGGTGTAATATAATTCATTTACGCGTTTGGTGTTTGTTGGCATGGTGAAGGAGATAATGCCGTCCATTTGTAACACTGTCTCCTTTATTATTCTCCTTCAAAATTCTTTCATTACAATCTAGATGACTATTCTGTATTAGTCTAGGCTACGAGGGTAGAATAGGCATAATCCGCCTCGAAACCTAGAAGAACATTGAAGCATATGCCATCTATTTTAATTATGGAATCTTCTGCCTCTGGTTTTACTGGATAGTCTAAATATGATTATCTAAATTAAATTTATTAAAATTAATTTATATCTATCAATTTTCCTATATACTAACCAACCAATTTACTGGTCTCTACACTTTATATTTCTTCATGTACATTTATAAGGATCTACCTATTAAAGTTTTTCTCATTAATAACCTATGCCTAATCGAATATATATATATATATATATATATATACAATAAATTTTATATGAGGGATTTCTACTACGTAAATTTTTCAGCGTAAAACTAAACATTGCATAAGGTTTCGTGCTTATTAGGAATATTCCAGCTCTTGGGAGAATTTGGCGAGACCAAGGCTTGAAACGTGGCACATTTGATTTGGAGTCTTGCACTCAGTAACTGTGATTACCCTGCTGCAAATTGCATGCATTTTTCCGATATATACCAACTTATATTTTTTGTTTGTACATGCATATCTCCGGAAATGGAGAACTGTTTAAAAATTTATGTTAAAAGATAATCTACATAGACTCAACTTGAAAAAAAGTACAACAAAGACATAAGTTTTTATATAATAGTGCATAGAACGTACGGAAGGGTTTGCATTGTTGGTAAGTTGAAAAGTCCGAAACGACCGTGCCTCGGTTTGACCTCCGGTCTCGCAAAATTATAGAAATTACTTGAAGATATTCTAATGAAAATTAAACCGGTCTACTTGCTAAAATGCTTTTGTTGCCTTATGTAATATTTCGTTTATACTGATAAAATATACATTGAATTGAATATTGATTGTGTGGGCGTTGATAACAATTGTTTAAATTAAGGTTGCGATCATTATATATATATATATATATATATATATATATATATATATATATATAGTCAATTCATTTAGAACTTGTGTGAGCATCATTTTGACTGTTCTTTAATGATAGATCGGCATTGGCTTGCTATAACGACATTTCTAAATAGATGGGAGATCAGCGTATTGCTACACACCTGAAAATTGCGCGTAGAGTACGACAGGCGTGGTACAGTTGACGAATGAACGACTTTGCAGATAATGCGTTGCGATTCGAGACCATGTCTTGGCTAATTAACAAATGTTATAATAGAGTTCCCGATAAGGGTGCAACCACCCTGTGCTAGGATGGCACTGTTTTTAGAACAACAAACTACGAAGCAAACGTGCTCATGTTCGGGCCCTGGCCGCGGCAAGCTCCGGACAGTACGTGAAGAGTTCCCATTTAGAATGAAAATGGTCTACCGGATGACTTGCCTTTGTACTTGCAAATGTCTGCATATAATGGGACGGGTATTTACATCAAGATCGCAAACTTGATTAAAATAATTTTTATCACCGGTAGCGCAACCAAATTTTTGTTTAATAGATGCATATATAAGTATATATAAATGCATATATCTATCTGTATATATAACTTCATGACTATCAATTGTTAATATCAAGTTTGAAAGCTTGACAAAATCCCAGTGTATCCAATCAGTAGCAAAATAATAATAAATTATCAGAGCACGACGTCAGATTGACAAATGAGGATCGAACAGCAATGCCTATAAAAAAATAAATATAATTAGATATGCGGTCTTCCCTATCTATGGGTCTTGCATACGTTGAACTTACCCGGAAATTTCGGCTGTGCTATTTCTTCGCACTTACGAACGTGTAATATTGGCAGCTTTTGACATACGTATGGGGATTAGCAATTGCGCGGATTATGATAACAATTCTTTAACTCCAGTTTGTGAACTAGAACTGAAAACCGCCAGGATGTACGACTGCAATTATGTATTAGGTGTTGCGCACCTAGTACCAAATTAGTTCAGTTGTGACCAGAAGGAAAAACCAAAGGCAGCATGAACGGAAAGTATAATCTCGTGCACATTGGTTTCGTGCTTGCCAGCGACTCATCAGTAGGCGCCAGTATTACGTCCTTTACTCAATATACATTTAGCTGAGGAATGTGGGAAAATAGGATGGTACAATATCCTGTACGAATGTGTAAGCAAGTAGTAATGAATCAAACTTCACATAAAATCTTCGACAAAGCGTCGTCAAAGCCAACTCACTAATTACGCTATATATACCAAGCCTGTAAAGGGTACCAACACTATGGCTATTGTGTCAGTACCTGATACCAACACTATAGTATAGTGGTAAAATAATTTACGAGTGACTTTAGTTTTGATAAATTTGGCGACTGATTATACAGAATGGGATTGGTGTTTATTTCGAGTTGGCTTTTACTTGATTCAAATAATTTTTATAACAAAACGGGCAATCAATCAATAACTATCTGTCTAGCTTCTTTACAGCTGAGCCAGCCAGTTAGCTAATATTCTTAATGTTTCATATTTGACAATATTTCTTTAACGCATGCTCTCTACCCCTCTATGTAGATTTCAGGCTTATTTCTGTTCATCTTTGGCTTTCTTACGCTTCGCACTATTCAACTTCATACCAAATGTATGTTTGACCTATCATAAAGTCAGATTTTGACGTTTATATCAATAACGATATAATAAATTTTATGTAAGAGGAATACCATGGATTTTACCATTCGGTATGTTGATACATTTGCATGTTTTTGACAAACATGAAATCTGCTATTCGGTCTATTTGTAAGGTTATGAATTTCCGTTTAATCGGGCGAACTGTCAAAGTATGCATTCTAGGCAGGCAAAAAGAACGCAACAATGGTTCATTTAGCAAAGGCAACATGCTTGTCGCTTTGCAATACTGAGCATAGTGACGGGTATGCTCAATTATGCTACTGGTTACTGTGCAAATAATAGACGGTATACAGTGCAATGCGCCACACCCAAAACTGTAGATTAGTATCAATTCTGTACGAAAAACTGACTGATTACAAAATTGTTATCAAATATATATATATATATATATATATATATATATATATTTAAAGATTTGATTATTCATTATAAATATATATAAATAATCAAATAAATAAATATATAAATAAAAAATATATTAATTTAAAAAGAAAGGTAAATATATAAATATATAAATATATAAATATATAAATATATAAATATATATAAATATATAAATATATAAATATATAAATATATAAATATATAAATATATAAATATATAAATATATATAAATATATAAATATATAAATATATAAATATATAAATATATAAATATATAAATATATAAACATATAAATATATAAATATATAAATATATAAATAAGATAAAATATATAAATATATAAATATATAAATATATAAATATATAAATATATAAATATATAAATATATAAATATATAAATATATAAATATATAAATATATAAATATATAAATATATAAATATATAAATATATAAATATATAAATATATAAAAATATAAATATATAAATATATAAATATATAAATATATAAATATATAAATATATAAATATATAAATATATAAATATATAAATATATAAATATATAAATATATAAATATATAAATATATAAATATATAAATATATAAATATATAAATATATAAATATATAAATATATAAATATATAAATATATAAATATATAAATATATAAATATATAAATATATAAATATATAAATATATATATATATTAATATTTAAATAGATAAATATATAAATAAATATATATATAAATATAGATTCAAATTATCAAGCACATTAGCTTCGTCATTAATGGGCATTTATCAAGTAATTGACAGATTTGCAGCGATCGGGAGTCGAACCAGAGAAGATATGCTCCAGGGACACGATTTTATGCACAGGGCCACCGAACCTGCTCACAGCATGTAATTTTCGTATATATGTCTCTTGGTATGTTTTGGTCATTTTCGAATTAGAATTCCAACAGGCAAGTCCCGATCTGTCATAATAGAACAGACAGTATGCCACTTTTGAATTGGTCTTGAACTAAGGCCCCAGTTTTGGTTCGGCAAATCTGAATTCACAGTGTGAGCACTAGATTGTTCGTTAGCGGCACCAACTTTCGTCGTGATCTTCGAAGCATTAGTGGAACGTTTAGTAGCATTGCAGTATGCAGAATTTAAGCGGCTTTATGTAGAACAGATAAATCTTGCAGGCGAATCCGTAATCCATGTGTTTCAAATTCACTACACCCTAGACGTAAGAATCCCTATTTTATGACGTTTTCGTAAACCAGCGAAAAAATAATGCTCGATAGCCTATATTGACCTACCTACGGGCTCAGGAATACATTATGCAGGCTAGAGTGGCATCCACAGCACTACTCGCCATCACTGATAGTTTTCAGCTTGAGAAAAATGTGTGCATAAAACATAAAACAGTTTTTTTTGTCAACATACCAGACGAACTCCGCGCTGTTGCCAGTGTCAAAGCTGTCTCCTCAGCGGAATAAGGAAGTCGCGATGATTAGCTTTGTGGCCGAGGACGCATCAGCGGTTCGATTTAGTCCTCATGTGAATACAAAGGCGCTTCCACACAGACGTGCAATAATTATAATAAAGAAGCAAGAGAATTCGCCAGGCAGTCGAATAGCCTCAGAAACTTATAGTAAATAAAGTATTATATATTTAATTTTGTTTTTGATAACATAAAGCAATTGATGCGAGAAAACAAATAAAGAGTTTTGCATAAAGGTAAGCATGACTTTTAATTGTAGTTTCTAGAATCTTGATCGTTATCTAGCGTATCATGTGCATAATTTAGCCGAGGAGTCAGTAAACATAAAGTCTGGTCTAAATCAAACTTCAATTTTGATACAGAAGGAATATGCATAAAGGATCCAACTCAAATTGGTGAGCAAATTAATAGTCCAGCTCAATTTTCAGTGGACAATTCACGTCGAACCGATGTCTTTAGAGCAACTTCTCTTAATGAAACTAATCTATGAATGCTACATATACGTCATATACCTGGGAAATTGGACTGCATAGAGTATTGAAAATTATCTAATACAAATTGTTTGTCTGTACCAGACAAACATTTCACGTCTTCATATGAGGATAGCATTGCGCAATTAGTTAGGATATAACTGAAAATTGTGTATAGAGTGCACCAGATTCCGAAGCAGACGTGCCCAGGTTCGAGTCCTGTCCGCGTCAAATTCTGGCCAGTATATGATGAGTTCCCAATAAGGACGAAACCGGTCTATTGGATGAACTGCCTTGTCTACACTATACAACTCGTAGTTTATAATGACATATGTAAGTAATTAATGGGTCAGGTGCTTATATCAAGACCGCACACTTGATTAAAATAATTGTTATCACCACCCGCGCAACCAATGTTCGTTTAATTACCGACTTTATTTGAATTGTCATCCATAAACTATTTCGCTAAAACTATTGACCTGGTTTCTTCTACCAACTTTTTATCGAAGTCCGACTCTGAAAGTAAGGCTGACTTTAAACAAACCCTGATCCATTATTTGCAAGCTTTTACCAGATAGGCTCCACATAAAGGAAACGCTAACCAAGAAAGATTAGTTGGTATACGACTTAAAATTGTGGTTAGCATGCGGCAGGATGGCTCGGTGGTTAGATAACCTAATTCTGAAGCAGTCGTGTCCAGATTCGAGCCCAGTCTGCGGCAAATTCTAGGCAGTATGTGATGAATTCGCAATAAGGACGAAACCGGTAAACTGGATCAATTTCTTTTTCTACACTATACAATACTTGGTTTATAATGACAAATGCTTGTACATAATGGGTCAAGTGGTTATATCAGGACAGCAACGATTGTTTAAAAGTAATTTTTATCACCGCCTAAGCACCAAATGTTCATTTAATTTATACAAACCAATTTCATACATAGTAAAATGAACTCGATAAGTTTTTCTATATTAAATTGAACAAAAGATCGTCTTAAATTTTCATCATCATTGGTGTGTGTAATAAGGGCTCCATTCCGGGTTCGTCTATATCGGTGCTTGTGAATCTAACCTCTCAGACATCCTGTCTTAATTCGTTGATCAGAAATTTCTAATTTATTTCGTTATTTTGATCTTCAATAACTAAACTTCTATCCCTTTACGATGTAGAGACTCGACGAGGAGGACAATATCTGAAATCCATCGTTAACCTTGGACAGAACCTTCTTTGATAACAAATCAATATTGAAGTATTTCAAGAAGTGATACACGTATCTAGAATCTTGCTCGCACGCACAATTTATTGACAAAAAGTAAAAATTCAGGCCTAGTGGCACAAATAATCAGATAAATCTAATCAAGCAGGTATAACTAAAGATAGAAGTATTGGTCATGGCAAAGAGGTGTTGGATTAGCCAATGTAGAGAAAGCGAAATTCGCGATTAATATGATATTTTTAATGCAAGCTTTCGGAACCTAGAATAAATTACTGAAAAATGCGTACGCATCCATAGCATGTCACAATACTTCATGGCCATTATGGTTTATGTCAAAAGTATCATTATTTTCTTCACCCTCATCTTTATTCTCATTATAAGCGTTATCATTTATATTAAACTATTTTAGTAAAAGTGCAGCTTTATATATATATATATATATATATATATATATCATACTATATATATATATATATATATATATATATATATATATATATACAATAGTAGTAGGTAATTATTTACCAATAAGGCACAAATTTACGCCCTGTTATCGGATGCATTGGATTTGATAGATTTGATTTTTCGGAACAGTTGTCCGGAAGACTACCTGGAATTTATTTAAATTGTTCCTTTCCGACATATTTTATGCACATCTTTACCGAAGAATAATTTTAAACTCCCAGTTTGCAATCTGTACGCAGCAAAAGCGTTAGTAGCATCAATTTCTGTACTACGTAGCTTTGAGCGTACGATGCTTTTAAGACCACAGGTTAATTTGTTATAATGCTAACGAAGAAAATATCGCGTGTAAAAGTATCGTTATTTAGTTAAAGCATAACACTAAGCATTGATTAAATATATTTTGTTGGCATAAACAGCATAATTCATAAAATATCAAACTAAAGCCATTTCACCATTATTGGGGACTCATCGGTAGATATCAGAATCGCAATGGCAGAAATTTAAATTAAGAGCATCTAGAAGACTAACAACTCACCGATTATAGCACAGAAGCCGTGAAATTTCCACAATTTCAAGTTTCATACTAAATAAAGTCTATTGGTATATTTTTCCATAAAAGGAAACAAAATGTACATCGTCTTCGAACTACAGTGCTAAATAGTCAAATTTATTCTAGTATTATAAGAAAAACTGCTTATTTATTTATATTTATATTTATATTTATATTTATATTTATATTTATATTTATATTTATATTTATATTTATATTTATATTTATATTTATATTTATATTTATATTTATATATTTATATTTATATTTATATTTATATTTATATTTATATTTATATTTATATTTATATTTATATTTATATTTATATTTATATTTATATTTATATTTATATTTATATTTATATTTATATTTATATTTATATTTATATTTATATTATTTATATTTATATTATTTATATTTATATTATTTATATTTATATTATTTATATTTATATTATTTATATTTATATTATTTATATTTATATTATTTATATTTATATTATTTATATTTATATTAATTATATTTATATTATTTATATTTATATTTATATTTATATTATGTTTATATTAATAGGTATATATATATATATACCAAAAATCAACTATCTTGTCGGGTGGAACGCATCGACCGGAGAGAGCGTGTTTGCGGGTTTTCAACTCTTTCTCTAATTTCGAAGGATATCGGGTTTCATTTTGTTTTTATTTTCAGATTCTCGGGATTTTTTTGTCTGATCTCATTTTTAGGTTACACCAGGAATCTACCTACACACATTTTTTTGGATTTTACCTACAGTTTTCAAGGATCTTCTCCTAGCCCACCCGATTTCCCTTTTTAATTTTGACATTTTAATACCCATTCTTTTCTTTTTTCCTCTCATCAATATTTCTGCACTTCTATCTAACTCCACCATGAACCAGCTCTCGTCGCAAGCCCCCATCTCCCCGTTCATCAACCAAAAGCTTATCTCTAACATCACTGACCTCCAACAGCAAATGGCGGACATCTCAGGATTAATTGGAGCCCTGACAGGCAACCTTTCATTATCCACTATTCAACCCCATTTGTTGCGTCAAGCTGATGCGTTTCTGAATGGGGTAGCCAGGGAGGTTGCCCTGAGAAATCAAAACAAGAGAAACATCTTTCTATGGTCCCCGCTCTCCCCTCTCTCAAAGGATGCTCTGGCCTCTGATATGATCAGCCAAATAGGAGACAACTTTAGCCACCTTAAAGAGATCTCCTCGGGTAAGGATCAAGTATTTATTCTCTCCTCACATAAAAGACTGTCTGACGATGAGCTTCGTCACCTCAAATTGCACTCGCCCACTTTAGCATCCGGGAAAGTCAAACTAAAGCGAGATCATACGCTACTACAGAGGACCCTAGAGAAAGCCCAAACACATCAACCCGACACCTCCCCCCCACCTCCAGCTCATGGCGCCTTTCCGGGCTGGAGCAATCCAAAGAAAAGCCGCTCTGTTCAAGGCGGTATCCTCGGTGATGCACCTTCCTCCGAACCACCCCTGCTGACTCCCTCCCGATTTGAAGGCCTCCCTCTCACTTTTAGCCCTTACTCCGCAACCAGCCCTCCCTCTCAGTCTCAAGCTCTACCACGTCGCCGAGGCCGACCACGCCGCGCCAAGCCTCCTAACAACGAAACCTCTCTCCCCAGTTCGTCTGCAAAGTCCACATCTCCACGACAAGCTATTCCTGGGACGGATGCCACCACCCGGAGACCGAACATACGTAAGTCTGCCAAGGCCAATCGGGACTTCGATCCAGCCCCAACAACCTCAACTCCCGCTATTGAAACCATTATCGACCCCACCCAGGACTGCAGCGTCTCAGCACCTGATCAGTCACTGTCCACGCTCTCCCCATTATCGCAGCTTCAGAGTGCCCCCTCGAGCCCAGACTTCTCGCCCCCCTTTTGCTTTCAAACCCTCCAACTACCTCACCCACCTGACAAACGAGGGACAAAAGAAATCCACATCGATGCTGACCACTCCATCCTTGTCAATGAGCGGTCAGTCATCCTCATCAGCCCTAAATCCCGTCCCGCCCGCCAGCGGAAAGCCCCCGCACGCTTCTCCTCCCCGATCTAACGATCCCTCTCTCAGAGCACTCTCCGCAATTCTCATCAATTGCAGATCACTTACGCCAAAAATCAATCATCTACGAGATTTTCTATCCTCTAACGAGATAGACATTTGCTTTCTTGTTGAGACCTGGCTGTCCCCTTCCATCCACTGTGATGATCTCTTCCTCATTCACGGATACACGTTCCTTCGTAGCGACAGAACTGTCGGTCGCGGGAGTGGTCTAGCCGCCTATGTCCGATCCCTCCTTATGCCCAAACGCTTATCGACATCGAACACTCAAGGATTGGAATTTTTCTCGTTTCAGCTACTAATCCATAACCAAAGCATATCTACCTGTGTTGTCTACAGGCCCCCTAATCTCTCATTCATCGACGACACTCGCGGGGCCCAACTCCTTTCTACTTTTTTCTCTTTACACTCCGATCGGTACGTCGTTGTGGGTGATCTCAACCTCCCCTTGGCTAATTGGCATAACCTAGCTTCGGAAAGTCACCCACTGCTTCGACTCTTCGCGGACAACTTGCTACATCAATTCGTGCACTTTCCGACCCGAGGGCACAACCAGCTGGATTGTGTACTCTCCAACAACGAGGTGACCGATGTTCACTCTCGGGAGATCTTCCCTAATCTTGATCACTGCCAGGTATCCTTCCTCTTACCTCTCTTATTCTTCACCCCTCGAGAAGACACACATTCGTTCAGGCGATTCACTAACTGGGAAGAGTTCCGCCGACTCTGTGACGCTGTTAACTGGAGGGACCTCTTTCTCCCAAACAATCTTTCTTCGTGCTTTTCCGAAGTTCATAACATCCTATCCTCCCACTACAACTCCGACACCTCTATTCAAAACGTACATTCGACGAATAAGTTGAACGCTCTGTTTAAGGCACGGGACAACCTAGCACGCAGCTCTCGTCTACGCACTTCGTCACTTGCCCGCGCCTTCGCTCAGAGACGCATTGATGGACACATTAATCAGGCTATCAACAAACAAGCGCTCCACATCGAAAGACGCATCAGCTCAGCTCCTAACCCCGGGCAAAATTCGCCATCATCAAACACCAATTGTTGCAAAAGCCCAAAACCTCGTATATTAACTTCTCTCAGTCAGACGACCTCTGCTTCGCTAACGATTATCTGACTCACCTTCTCGACTCATTTTTCACTCCCACTCCGCCTGTTGAGATGTTAGACAACGGAGACTCCAAGAACCTAAGCTGGTTCTACGTCTCTCCGGCTTCCGTCGCCCAAGCAGTTAAAGACATTAAATCTAAACACCAATTTGATCAATACGGTGTCTTGGTCAGCATGATTGCTCTGCTTGGCTGGAACGTCTTCTCTCTAATTGCAGATGTTATTAATCATTGTCACGAAACCACCTATCTTCCCCCGAAATGGCTTTGCTCGACGATCTCTCCTATCCCCAAAATGGCACTTCCTTGATCTCATCATTTAAAGATCTCCGCCCCATTACTATCGTACTTTCTTTCACCAAAATCTTCGACAGGATCTTATACAACCTAATCTACCCTTTCATTAAGTCTCATGTAAACTTCTACCTCCTTGATGATCAACATGGATTTCTGAACGGCCGCTCATCTTCCACCAACTTAGTTAGTGTTCTCGATCATTGCTACTCTTCTTTCTCTAAAGGGCTTCAGTGCACTCTCCTCTTCCAAGATATATCCAAGGCTTTTGACTCGCTGTCATTTTCAGCAATCGAATCTGCCTTGATGAGAAGCGGTATCTGCGGCAACGTTCTCAATCTTATTAGTTATTATCTTCGAAACCGATATGCGACAGTAAAAGTTGGCAGTAGTCACTCGAAGCCAACCCATGTCCGATCCGGTGTTCCCCAGGGCACCGTACTTGGTCCCATTCTCTTCAACCTTACACTCGCACACATACAAGTTGAAGACAATCTTTTCAAGCTGTTCAAATATGCGGATGACATGGTTATCGTACTCAGCAACCCCACAACATCCAACCCTTCCTCACCCCTTATATCGGAGCTCCTATCTTCGCTCCACTTGCAGCTCAGCAGAATCGGTCTCAAACTAAATCCCACCAAAACTCGCTTAATGAGACTCTCGTCTGATCCATTCTGCTCTATCCCGGCTGCCAACTACCCCTCGACATAGAAATAATAGATTCGGCCAAACATCTCGGCATTCAATTCTCAAAATCCCTAGACTACTCCCCACACCTTACACACACTACTTCCAAACTCTTCAAATGGGCCCGTCTGATCTGTTTTAAGACTAACAACCCCACTCATCAACTCACATTATTCAAGGTCTACGTTCTGCCCCTCATTTCTTACGCCAGCAAATTCTACTGTCCTCTCACCCTCGCCTCCTCGTATACTATTGAACAGGTATCCTCCAGATTTCTTAAGCGAGTCTTCCCGAAATGCCAAAATTATAGGGAACGCCTACTTCTGGCTAACCTTCTTCCGCTTTGGTTCACACGTCACCTTCGAGTCATTTCTTTTATCCATAAGATCTCAACTTCCCTACCACTCTCCAACTTTGCCCACCCAAGTCACCACTATGCCACACGTTCTAGTAACTCTTCTATCCAAGCTAACCATACCCCCACCATATTTAAAAAAGTCTATCTCTTCTCCAAAGCCACTAATATTTTCAACGCTCTTCCCACATATATAAAGCTCCTATCCCAGCACGAATTCAAAAAGGCAGCCCATCAGTACTTCTTCAACAAACTTCTTTCCGATACCACCGATTGGAAACGAAACTGGTTCCTTCTCAATCCATAACATTTACTTCTCCCCAGGCTATTCTCTTTAACTTATCTAATCTTCCACTTTACCTCCTTGGTCTTCATCCTTTCTTCTTGACTCACTGATACCTCTTCTCAAACCATTCATGACCCCATCATATCCACGTAGTGGATACCTTACTAAGTTTTCCTCATCCAATTCTTTTCTTTCTTGTTTCAGCGGAGGACCGATAACCCAACAGGACATCGACTTTCCCTGGCCTTCCTTCAATCACAACCTCGTTCTACGGATGCCTGCGACCCGTGCAAGAAGCTCGTTTTCAATCCGGCTGATTCCATCCATGTCCTGGCTATGCTCCATCAACTGAATCTCCACGACAATGGACTCCATCGACCAATGTCTGCCTACGATCCGCCATCTTTATTATCTTTATTTTCGAACTCACTTTTACCTAGAAGCTCTGACAATTCATGGACTTTCTCAATTGATCTTGTCTAGTCAAATGGAATTTTGTTCTTATTTATTTTTCACCAGATTGAACTATCTTGACGTTTTGATAACATTTCCCTTCCCAAACCCCCCTGCCATCAAATACTTTGCTAGTCACAATTCCACTCACCTCCACATATCCTACCCTTGATTTGTTATCTCAATGGTCGGGCCAGTTGGCCTTTGATGCCAAATAAATGTATTATTATTATTATTATTATTATTATTATTATTATTATTATTATTATTATTATTATTATTATTATTATTATTATTATTATTATTATTATTATTATTATTATTATTATTTTATTATTATTATTAAATTATTATTATATATATTTATATTCATAAAATGTTTTGTTACATTTTATTTATATTATTTTTAATTGATCTTATCAATATTTATACTTATATTTCCCAATATACTTCTTGTGGCAAAATCTGAGCTTTATATAACCTTCTTATTCTATGTACTTGACAAGACCTCTAATTAATTGTAAGCAATACAATAAAGCAATAATTGATTGCGCGGGTGGTGGTAACAATTCTTTAAATCAAGTTTGCGTGCTTGAAGTAAACACCAATCCCATTGTATTTAACCAGTCATCGAACAACATAACAAAACTACCGCCAGCTGCAACGCACTGACGCGTTTAGACCTTCCATGATCATCATCAGAGTACGACGGCAAACTGACTATCGAGGATAAAACCGCATTGAATATATATGGAAATCAAATTTAGATAGGCGGCTCTCACCTCTAGCAGTCTCGCATACATTGAACTTGACTGGAAATGTCGGCTGCACAATTTCTCTAATTAATTGTTTGAGCTTATTAGGCATGAAATTGAACTCATGAATAGTGGAATCATTTCGGTGTTAATTTCAGCATGGCCAGTACTTGTCAAGCTCTCCATTAGGACGACACCACTATACATGATGAATTACATTTGCTACCTTTGCAATGTTTAGTTTATACGGTCAACATGTATAAACAATTGTGTATTAACTGTTGTTTATCAATTAAAAAATTGGACCCTATGAATTTATGAACGTCAGATGTTGCATACACTCTGGTCAAGATCTACACCTCATGCTGTCTTTGGTTTATCCTTTTGGTCCCAACTGAACTAATTTGTTACTAGGTTCGTAATACCTGATGCATATTTACATATGTATTAGTACTTCGCAACAAACACTATTTAGGATCTACATCAGTTTTCTCAAATCGTGGTACTCATTTCATCATTCAATTACATATATAATGGTTGCTTATTCTTTTCTGAAGAGATCTAACACAGACAATTTTGTATGAGGTATTGCGTGCCTAGTAATCAAGTATTTCGATTATATCTAGAAGGCAAGACCAAATTAAGAATGAACGAATTTCCATTATGCATACAACACATGTGTACATGGGATTAAGCCTCTCGTTCATGCTGACTTTGGTTTATTTCTTGGACCTACTTGAATTACTGTGTTGCCAGGTACGCAATACCTAATGAAAAATTGAATATATACTGGTTTTCCACAGCAAATAAAACATAACTGTGATATATTTAATTGAATGATGTCATGTTAACCAAGAAACTTGGTAACTCGAAGGTCGGTAAAATCTTGAATCCTTTACATTTCCAGGTGCATCGATTTTTGGCATTGATTGATGAGTTCTCACTTTTCCCTTCATTCTGAAGCCCTCTATCGGCTGATTGTCTAGAATTGACGTTGGAACAAGATTTTATGCGTTCTAATGTCATTTTCGGATAAGCAGCTGATGGAGAGCTTCAGAATGAAGGGACAAGGGAGAACCCACCAATCAAGGTAAAAAATCGTTGCACCTGGAAATATAAAGTATTCACGATTTTACCGATCCCCCAGTGCTATCAACTGTCTCGCACGATAAAACGCCGGCAAGAATCCAAACATGAAGGACAGCATTGAGGAATTTCTATCGCCATTTAAACTTGGTAACTGATGTTAATTGAGGTCAGAGTGTAAAAATTTTCAGGAATAACAGTTGTCCGAAATTGGCTTCAATTCTCAATTTTAGTGCAATATAGCCTATCAAGAATACCGTCTTGTTGGTACTATTTACTGGTTCATCATCTCGAAAATCATTGTGTTGGAATAGTCACTGAATGGTCACATATTAAATATAGTTTTATGCCTTTGATGTAGCATTGACAAAAACTTTACAATAATTAACTCCGCAACTACTTGAATACACGTGAGTAGATATTTTTTCACTTTTCAACTTTCCAACATTTTTTGATCAAATATGTAATGTGCATATTTGGTCTCTGCTGATGAGTTGCCAGTAAGCACGAAATGCGTGTGTAGATGAGATTATAACTGACTTCGGTAAAAGCTTATGTTCCTATTTATATTGATATACAGATTTTCTGGTCCATTTTACACATAATCAAATAATTTCGCGTGTTAAAACATTTAAAATTTTCCACTTCAGAAATATTTCTGTTCTTGTTGATACAGATGCTTATCACCCAATTAAAATCGTCGACAGTCTGTAGAAATTCATATCCATTCAGTGGTTGAAAATCGCCCAAATAATTACTATAACAGACACACAGACAAGGCATTGTTTGTAGGCGGAAACAACTGTTTTAACCACATGTTTGTTTCCCTACCGTTTCAGCCTTAAGCGTTCACAGGCGGCAAATAAAACACAAATTTGTCCTAATGATGATGAATTTCTATCACATATGATGATTCAATTTTTGTATAATAAAGGAGATTCTTCAGATCTATTCTACTATTCTTCGAAATGAAGCCGAGCATTACCTGCCAGAAAAATGAGTGCCCTCAAATTTGATTATAATACAGTTAATTGACATTAGGTTTTCTAGTTTAGTCGCTAACATTGGATAATAGCCAATTTAATGTAGCGGACCTCGTCTCCTTACTTGAGAACGCTCCAATTTTCAACACCGAATTTATGCTTTTGTTATAATTTGCGACATATTGTAATGACAATTTATGTGCGCCTGCGGAAACTTTTTTGAAGCCAATTTAAGTAAGCCGAAGCGCATCAAATGCAATTCAAATTTTAAAAATAGTAATATTAGCCATAATTTAACAATAATTGATTGCGCGGGTGGTGGCAACAATTCTTTAAATCAAGTTTGCGAGCTTGAAGTAAACACCATTCCCATTATATTTAACCAGTTTTGTTATGTTGTTCGATGACTGGTTAAATATAATGGGAATGGTGTTTACTTCAAGCTCGCAAACTTGATCTAAAGAATTAGCCATAATGACTTTGATGCAAATAATGATATTATTAATATTAATAACATTGGGCTCATTCATAACGTATTATTATTATATATTTATAATTAGTGTTTAATAAATATTAATATGATTATTTTTAAATTATTATTATTATTATTATTATTATTATTATTATTATTATTATTATTATTATTATTGTTATTGTTATTATTATTATTACTATTAGTAATAGTAGTAGTTGCAATTGTTGTTGTTGTCGTATTAATAGTATTTTAATTATTATTTTAATTAATATTATTAACTTATATTATTATATTAATAATAATATTGTTTATTAATTAATTAAAATATTATCTATAGTAGTTTTTGGTGTATTGCCCAAAATTAACAATAAAAATTATTGCTTATCCAACTAATTTGAGGGAAAGTTCCCCTTCAGATCAAACGCAATTGATAAGGTGAACTGGAAAAAATAAGTTAGTGATTACTTAGATAATCAGCATGCCTACAATGAACAAAAGACAGGTAAAACGCCAATGCACTGCCTGCAAGCAGTATCGCGCGTGTAGGAAAATGTTGAAAAAAGTAAATTTCTGGATTGACAGGAAGTTTAAGATCGTATCTTCATGTTGAAACTTTGAGATGGAAAAAATATGACCTAGAATACGACAAAATGCTGTGAATTGTCCACACAATTTGATAAAAAGTTTAATAAATTGAATAGGTACAATGTGAACTGAGTGTAAAATACACATTATATATATATACGCTTCTTTATGTAGAAAAAGATTTTGCCGAAATATCTGATATAAGCCACGAATAAAAGTGATCAAATAGAATACGTTTTGTTATATTCTTAAGTTACATAAATTTTTTGAACTGTTTGAAGGCTAATTTAATGCATGTAGACTTAAGCCATCGATTGGCGAAAAATAAAATTCCATAGCGTTCGCAAAACTGATAACACCATCTGTTAGTAGGGATAATGTGCGCTAGCCATAATCTAACTGTTATAACCTAGCCTGTTTGCATAGCAATAATCTAGCCCAATAAAGACGAAACCGGTCTACTGGATGTATTGCTTTTTCTACACTATACAATTCCTTGTTTATACTGACAAATATATACACTTAATGGGTCAGATTTTTATATCAATTTCGCAACCTTAATTATAGTAAATAATTTAGCCTGCTTGCATATTCGATGTTTTCTCACGGAGTAAAAATGCACTGATTTTCTATTTAGTTAGCCTTGACAATAAATCTCCATTTGTAGCATAGTGTGATTTGATTTTAACAGATACCTTTGCATAAGAATAAATTACAAATTTCCTAACTTTCACGACAGGCTTGGCCCGTTCTTGTGCAATTGCAGGATATTTCATTGCATTTAGGAAAATAGGACTTAATTTTCATAGAAATATCGGTTTATATGTAGACAGATATAAAGATGGATGAATTTTGCAAATAGTTTTTTGCTATTTTCTGATCAATTCAATAATTAGTTTACTTATATTTAGACTGAAGAAGGTGAAATTTATCCGTACATAATAAGTAGTAATTTTGCTATTTCCTAGATATGCATAGATAACATGATATATCATTGACACATACTTTATTTTCCCCGATAGCAACTATGTGCGTGTATATTTGTATTTATACCTTACACAAGAGGTGTGCTTGAACAAAAATGAGTCCAGACCTATTATCTAATCCTGTTGAGGATATGTCGCCGGTCGTTGGGACCTGCAAAATCTAAGCAAACGTGTTTTTCTGTCGCGAGTCAAAAGGTCGCATCGTTTTGTATTTTCAACGCTATTATTTGTTACAAATTTACCAATTGCGAATTATTCTTTTCACAATTTTACACAAAGCATACAAGTATTTCCTCCTTTTTTGTTTCAGAATAAAATTGTCATAGATGAGTTATTAAAATATTGAAAATAAGGCAGTTGAATTTTAGTTGGAATCGCTGTAAACGTAGATTTCAATCTTGTCAAACTTGATCTCTCGTCAGTACACCACCTAGAGTGAAGTTATTGGATTAAAATGTAATGACAGGATTTGCTTGCATAGATGTCGTGTTAACATAGAATATATATATATATATATATAGATATATATATATATATATATATATATATATTACTCTTGGCATATATTGTTTAGAATTTACTGCGAACGAGATACCGACTTGGCAAAATCATTCCTGAGTGGAACCGATTTGGAACCACGTAATACATCAAGTTACACTGACCCACTCCAGATCTGCCATTATACAATAGAAAAATACCAATTGTGGAAATTATAATAATTTGAAGTTCAATGACAAGATATCGATTATATGTATATTGCTATAATAAACTTAATGTTGCTTCAAGTAGCAGGGGAAATTCATACAGT
>JAQBSW010011493.1:0-19893 GCA_029291075.1 Eudiplozoon nipponicum
CTAGAGTAGCTTTCTCGAACCTTCGTCATTTATGGAGAAACGCGAATATTTCACTTTGCCTTAAAGGTCGTGTTTACAATGCATCTGTACGCGCAGTCTTACTATACGCTAGTGAAACTTGGCCTCTTAGAGTTGATGATCTGAGACGCTTACAGGCATTCGATCATCGTTGTTTGAGAAGTATAGCACATGTTGGTTACCAACAACGAATAACTAACGTTGACATCCGTAGACGTATTTTTGGATCTGACAATAAGTGCTCGTCGTTAGAAAAACAAATAAGGCTCCATCAACTTCGTTGGCTCGGTCACGTTTTGCGTATGCCCTCATTTCGATTGCCCAATAGAGCTCTGTTCTCTCATCCAGCACCAAATTGGCGTAAGAAACAAGGTGGGCAGATTTTGACATGGCAGAAACAATTAAAGTCACTTACATCCAAATTGGGTAGTATAGGACCCACTCGTCTGCCGGGATGGGGTCCTCGTGCGCATCACAGTTCTTGGTTAGAAACCCTTAGCGATATGGCATCGAATCGAGCTCAGTGGCGATCTTGTTGCAGATGTCTAGTAGAATCATCTTCGTAACTTTCTTTTCTTAGTAGGGCAAAGTTAGCTGCGAGGTTTGGTTTGTTTATGACGTGATACAGTGAAATCCGCAAGGAAGCTGTATTGCTGATGTCGCCTTGCCCGAATGCTAACGTGGCCATAATGGTGTTGTGGAGAGGTTTAGTTTGCCTCATTTCTGTGAGTTGTCCTGATAAATTTACTCATAGTAGCTAGGTATTCCTTCTCTCTCTGCCTCTCTTTCTCTCTCGTAAATCTCACTAATAATTTGTCTAAATTCACTTATATACTTTTTCATTCCTTATGGTTATATGGCAGTGAGCCATTAATCACTTGACTTTTGTGTGGCTGGACATGATGATGATGATGACTATCAGACCGTCGAGTTACACCATCTGTATCAGCTAAACAACGTTGTGTCGCGTCCTTGTGAAAATTATTGATCACTAGAAGCTTGTCATGATGACTCAATGTCCTGTTTTCGTAGTAGTGTTGGATTTTTCTATACTGTTGCTATTTTCCGCCGGCGTTCGACAATGATTTTTTTTTTTCACCTGGTCCGCTTACGCTTTCGTTGCCGCCTTTTCTGAGGTCGCAATGGAGGATGTTGATTGTGATAGCCGATTTGCTGTCCCTGGCATTGCTGAGATGCTCGCACACCACGGTTGTCCTGGTTAATTTTTAGGCGGAGCCAAATACCTTGCTGAAAAATGATGGACTGCTTCCGATATAGCGTACCTGGTGACTCCGGACGACTCTTCTTCTTCCGAGGTTTCTAGACGTGTTGGCTTTTATTCCTCTGTCTAGTCAACTTCACTGGCTACCGTGTGGAGTAAACCAGCAATCTTGTTGGCCGCCATTTTTATATACCATATGGATAAGTTATTAGCACCGATTCATCCGATCACTTACCAAGGGACAATTTAGTTAGTGACCTGCAAAGTCTCCAATTAGAGGTGTTGTTAGTTCCGCTTTGTTGGCGTAGGCACTTCTTAAACTCAACGTGTTTGATAGATGGATGTCCATTTAAATGTTCATGCATTTCAAGTATCTTCCAGAGCATTTTTGGACTTAATTCGTACTATCATAGTTCTTTTGTGTTAATGCTAGTAAAGCTTTGTCAAAATTGGCCAACCGAACTCGTGTGGTCACCGCACTTTAATCCGAGCTCAACTTCATTGAATAGAAAGTGCTGTGTATGTAGACTTTGTAACATTCTTAATGCATTCTTTGGAATCATATGTAAGGCTGGATGCATTATATTTCTAATTAGGAAGAAAAACATATTAATAGCAAAGTGGATAATGGCCATTTATTACGAGACTACTAAACTTCACTTTACAGTCTTTCATTATATACATTCTGGCTTTACATTTGAATATGCGTGTGGTGACAAATATGACTCGGTTTGTTACCACCCACATAATCAAATGAAAACCCAGAATGTATATAATGAAAGATTGTAGAGCGAAGTTTAGTAATCTCGAAATAAATGGCCTTTATCCATATTGTTATTAATGTGTTTTTTCTTCCTAACTAGAAATATACTGTGCAATATTCGAAGGCAATGGACATAGTAATATATACATATATAAACCTAAATTATGGAAGAATTTAAACATATATTTATCTTAACAATGTAAGAAATGAGTTCATAAGATATCAAATGGATTGCTTTTCTCATTATTATAATTTACTGAATTGCTAAGAGATGGACTTGAACTGAACGCGCCTTGATAAAAGTCTCCGCCGTGGCCTACCTGACATTTAATTAGGAGCAACCAATAATAACGATATCGGCCTACCTGATGAAATGCATTTACTATCTTATGAAATAATTTTATATATATATATATGCCTATATATATATATAACAATGATGATATTCAGTATTGATGTGTGTGTGTGAGTAAGAGAGATTGAATCTGCACGGAAATACAGAAGAATTTCACAAGTGATGCTGTAGTGCTGCATAATTATGAAACTCGTTGTTATGTGTGGGTTGTAAAAGAACTTTAGGTCGCCTCTTACCAGTAGAATGTATATTTGTAGGCATCGTGTGTGTTTGGTGGAGTGCCTATTGCATCTGCATTCCTATAATGTCACAATTGCTGACACCGATTAGCGTTAATTGCTTTCTGAAATGCACACACACGCAGCTTCAAGCCTATCCCACAAATTGCGCGCTCACACTTTATCTCGTAAACTACGATATTGTTCCATCAGAAATGCGTATTGCAATTGTTTATTTGCTTTTTGCCTCCAATTGATTTTGTTTTTTCTCTTATTATTATGATTATTATTGATAATGTTGTTGCATTAGGCAGTTTACAAGTGCAATTGCGCATTTAGTCCGGAAACTGTGTCAACAGACTTGATTGTCCTGTTAGCCCAACTCAACTCAAATACACATGCTTTATATATGTGTTCCTGTGTGAGTGTGTGTGTTTTCGTGTGTGTAAGTGTGCGTGTTTGCATGTAGCATATTCATATTTCTTTTAGTGGCAGTTATCGCAGCTTTTGTGAACACAAACCGAACTAGTAAGAATTTAAAGTGCTTTTTTGGTGGGGTGTTTTTTAGACTAACGTAGTACAGAACGTTTTTTTAAATTGCGTTTCCGCCGAGAATTAGACATGGAAGGATAATGAATGTGTTTACAGTTGTATCATATTGTTATATAACCACACCCAGACCTACACTCGTCCATATATATATATATATATATATATATATATATATATATATATATATATATATATATATATATTAATATAAACTAATCATAAAGTATCAGGTGGCAAACGCAATACATCCAGTAATGCTTGAGTGTTGAAGTATATTAAGCAGTGCTGTCCTTATTGTGTGTTATCCTTCTGCCGTTTTCTTGTGTGGGACAATTGATAGTACTCGTAGGTCGGTAAAATTTTGAATCCTTTACATTTCCAGTTGCACCGATTTTATTGATGGGTTCTCATTTTCCCCTTCATTTTGTAGCCCTCTCCATCAGCTGCTTGGCTGCAAATGACGTTCGTTAGTAAGCTTTGCATAACAAATAAACAGAATACTTTAGGAGGAAAAATAAATATAAGTAGATCTGCCTTGTATGAGTATACCAAATTTGCCACAAGTTGTTTCTCCTGTGAGCATGGTGTCAACCCTGTAGTTGGGACTGGAAATGACGTCCACAAAATTTGGGTTTCAACATCACTTTCATACAAGTAGCTGATGAAGGGACAAGTGAGAGCCCTCCAATCATTTCCAAAACAATCGGTGTACCTGGAAATTTAGAGGATTCAACATTTTATCGAACTACAAGTGTTGTCATTTGTGCCGCACATGAAAATGACGAAGGATACCTAAAAAATTAATCGAATAGACCGTTTGAGATCTACCCGCGGCAAATTTTGGACATTACTTGACGAGTTTACAATATGGACGTACGTTGGTACATGATCTCTGTGAGAAATCTCATTAGGATTTCTAGAAGCAGCCCGAAGCCCACATCGCTCCGCTCTGAAGATTGCTGGCAGTATTACTATTCCTGCTACTGTTATTACTACTAATGAAAACAATATTAACAACTACACTTATATTACTACTGTTATTACGGATGCTGACACTATATATATTGTGAAATAGAATTACATCAGAATTTTAAATTTTGTATTAGCATCTCGTAAAAAATTAGTTCAAATAGGTCCAGAAGTAGAAACCAAAGACTGCATGAACGAAAGTTATTGCCTCATGTACAAATGCGTTTTGTTCTTATTGGAACCAGTACTGTGCCCCATACGAACGATATATTTGGGTGAGGAATGTGGGAAAATTGGACAGTACGCCAACATAATATACTAATACTCTACTAAAACAGTACTATAACAGTCATAGTTATGTGTGGGCCGTAAACGAGCACGGTTGCCTATTGTAAGAGGATGCTTGATGCATAGTTGGTTGAACCTCTACTCACTTACCTGAATATTATGAGAAACTTTCCGCGCAGAAGCGCCACGGGTAAATCCACGAAATGCGAGAATGCTGATAAAATCACAAAACCAGCACATTTAAAGTGAATTCCTTTAGGTATATATAATATGCGCACACTAAAATTAGTAGGCAGAGCTGTCAATTAGTTATTGCACACCTAGTGCTCTGTACACATCTATAAATGAAGATCGTATGCTCATGTTATGGTTAAGCGGCTGTTAAGTCTATTTTGATGTTACTTTCGCGTACGAATGGCTAATTTACACGAAGGGTGGATATAGTTTGAAATATTTTAGATTGCATATCAGAAGCTTGGTTTCATTATCCGACGAACAAGACAGCATATTTAAACGAATATTTGTTGCGCGGGTGGTGATAATTATTATAATCAAGGTTACGGACTTGATATAAACACCTGACACATTAATTACTTACATATGTCAGTATAAACTAAGAATTGTATAGTGTAGAAAAGGCAATTCATCCAGTAGACTGGTTTAGTCCTTATTGAAAACTCATCATGAACTGGCCTGAATTTGCAGCGGACAGGGCTCGAACCTTGGCACGTCTGCTTCGTAATCTGGTGCTTTAACCACTGAGCCATCCTGCCTTTTCTACACTATACAATTCTTAGTTTATAGTGACATATGTAAGTAATTAATGGGTCAGGTGTTTATATCAAGTCCGCAACCTTGATTATAATAAGACAGCATAGTGTGCGCAATCATAATCCATGCCTTATTCATGTCGAACCTCATTTCACGGTTATGCAGTATTAAATCTTCGGTTTTGAAGTTTAGATATATACAAGCATCATCATGTCCAGTCATACAAAAGTCAAAAGTGACTAATGTTTCACTGCCATAAGGAGTGAAAAAAAGTATATAAGTGAATTTAGACAAATTATTAGTGAGATTTACGAGGGAGAAAGAGAGGCAGAGAGAGAAGGAATACCTAGCTACTATGAGTAAATTTATCAGGACAACTCACAGAAATGAGGCAAACTAAACCTCTCCACAACACCATTATGGCCACGTTAGCATTCGGGCAAGGCGATATAAAAACATAAAGAAATAAATACATATAAACATACAAATATACATACATTCTTGCATACATACATAAAAACATACATAATACTTACATGCATGCATGCATTAATACATACATACAGACACACACATACATACATACATACATACATGCATACACACATGCATACATTAATACATACATAAACGCATACGTAATATCTACAAATACATGCGTTTATGCAAGATATATGCATTCATTCATGCATACATATGTATATTACACAAACATACATCAATACACACCTACATCCGGGCATCTATGTGTATATACATACATCATCATTAAGTCCAGCCATACAAAGTAAAAAATGACTAATGTTTCATTGGTATATAACCATAAGGAGTGAAAAACAGTATATAAATGAAAGCAGAAATAATATTTTAGACATATTATTAGTGAGATTTACGAGAGCGAGAGAGAGAGAGAGTGAGGCAGAGAAAAAGAAGACCTAGCTATTATGAGTAAATTTATTAGGATAACGCACAGAAATGAGATAAAAAAACTTCGCCACAAAACCATCATGGCCAAGTTAGTATATACATACATTCAAAGAAATGCAAACATAAATAAATACATGCGAATATTCATGTATAAATGCGTACTTACTATAAATACAAAAATACATGAACATACACATGCATTTATATATATATATTGTTAACTTTTTAAACAATAATTGATAGCGCGGTGGTGGTTACAATTCTTTAAATCAAGTTTGCTAGCTTGAAATAAAGAATTAACTTTTTTTACTACAAAGGTCAATGATAAATAAACCATTTCCACCCGACTTTATAATGGAGATCCTCATTGTGGTCAGCTAAATCACCATTATTCGGGAATTAGTCGAGTTTCGGATATGCATATTAAAGCGTTTATGAAGTCCGCTCTAGGTAGGCAGATTGCGAACTCTTATGTTTTTGGAAGGCTTTAGAAATGTTTGCTCTGGCAATCGAAAAGCGCTCTTCTGTCCTGCTGGCAAAGTTACGAACGAGGAACATTGGGCTCTAGCCCGTCCCGTCAGCCAACAGGTTGATATGAACTTTCTCTTTTAAAGGCTAGACAACAGGCGAGCGGCGATGCTGATCAGAATGTACGCCTTCATTTTCATTGCCGACTCAGCTACCTTTGTTGACCTTCGAGACGTTCAGCGTCACGAACATGACCTCTGTGTTGGATTTATTTTATCTACACTCTGGGTCTGTGTACGTGTTGAAGCTCAAGCTTGCGAAATCCTGTTTGGCTCCTACGAGCCACATATTCAATTACTTGAATAGCGACATCACTGTAACAGACATAGTTGTTTTATACCAAAGCTTTTAATCCTTCTGTTTCCTGGAGATGTTTCATGATACTCCTAAAATACAATTCAGATACAATAAACGGACATTGTGTATCATGCACAGTGGGATCCAGAGAAGTCAGTGTCAATGGGGCATCATTAACGAGGCCTGTCTACCGAATCAAGTTTTCAGATTACGGGGCGCAGTGTGTTCGTGCCGGCATCTTTAGCCCTTACTCAGTCTAGTTTTTTAAGCTGTTGCTCAATTTTCCATCGAACGTTTCTTCTCAAACTTGTTACATATGGTGAAATGGCAACTAGCCAGTTGAAGATTTCGATTCATACCGGGTTTTATCTTTACGAGTTTCATTCATCCATACCTGACGAGTACCTTCCGTTAAAGATATCTGGATTTGAAGTGATAGCGAGCACTAGAACATGAAGATGAAGAGGTGGATATTCACTGGAGAGACAGTTGGAGACGCATTTATGGGGGGGGGTGAGGTTAAGAGCATTTTGTGGTCATCCACCACGCTACTCCAAAGCTGTGACATGTTTTTAAACTAAACTTTAAGTGTAGCTCATAGTTAAATGCCTGAGAATTTCAGCGCGAAGCGCGTGAATTCGCCATTGGTGGAAACTAACTTAAAAACGCCTGACTCGGTTTGTGAATAATCGCGTGTTCGAAATCTGCCATTTTCCCCTCTGACGCTGCAATACAGCCTATGCGCTGCCAGTGAGCATATCTCCATCTCTCGCAATTGTCGGCAAAATGATTGAATTAATTTTTACAAACACCTATTACTCATCTGTGCCAATGTATCGGTTTTCAACTCCTTTGTGATTTCATGTGTGTTAGTGTGTGTGTGTGTGTATGTGTTTGTGCAAACTGTTATAAATCTCTGTGACCTGAATATCGTGTGTCTTACCGAAGTTGACTGATTTTAACTGTGAATATTTTCATTTTCATCTCGTTGGTTTTGGCTACATTCATCCTCTGACTTAGTTGGACTCAAGTTTTTCCGCCTTCGAAGATTGTATTGTAGGGTGTTTGTGTATGTGTGTAGGTGTGTGTCTGTGTGCGTGCGTGCGTGCGTGTTTGCGTGTGTGTGCGCAAGTCTGCATGTTCATCCGCTTCTTGTCTGTTCAGATTGATTGATTATTCCTTTCAATGCGTGCACTGATTTCATTTGCGTCATATAACTAAAGTTTTATTATTGTCTGAATGCTGTTTTCATTCGATTCTGTTAATGTGCTGTGCGTTAAAAAAGAACTTTTCAATGCACTTTTAAGTTTAAACTGTGATTTTCTACTCGTCTTGACGCTTTTCTTACCGACAATAATTGAGCTTTTGTGTATTATGTATTGCATATCTAGTAACGTATTAGTTCAAATAAGACAGAAAGGATAAACAAAAGTCAGCATGAACGAAAGTGGAATCTCATGAGCACACGCGTTTCGTGCTAACTGGCGACTCATCAGTAGGAGCCGGTATTACGCCCTTTAACAACTATATATTTGGGGGAGGAATGTGGGAAAATAGGACGGTACAATCTCCTAGACTAATGTGTTAATCGGCAGTAGTGAAGGTAACTTCATATAAAGTCTCCGACAATGCGACTTCAACGCTAACTCACACTATAATATATATATATATAGAGTCTGAAAACGATACTAACACTATTGTTACTCCAGTAAATCCATACACTCTGGCCTCGATCGATATAAGTTATCACATTTCGTGGTAATCATGACATCATTCAATTAAATATATAACAGTTAAATACTGTTTGTTGCAGAGAACTAATATATATGGATGGCCCGAGTCTACATAAATCCTGGATGCAACCACGCCATCTATAACTAATTGCTTCATGCTCTATCTGAGTCCACTGTCGTTCGGGGCAATGAGCACGTCATAAGGCGTTAAAACAATGTTCCGCGCGGCTAAGGCAACAATTGTTCACCATTATCATTGCGCATTAAGCTTGACGTGTATCGCCAATTAGATAAAATTCCGAGCGTTCATGTCACTTATAGCCAGGAGTATATCCCAACTTCTTTCTCTACTTAGCAAAGAGATTAGGTCGGAGTAAAAAGCCGCCTGGCTGTCGCCTTTGCTGCAATGAGTGGAAGCATATGCAGATTCAACGATAAGCCAGCGATGATTTAGGTTTCTGGCATTGATTCTAATAAATATATTTAGGCATGCCGCATAAAGTCGGCTGTTTACCGTTGAACAGACTTCAGTTCATGATCTGAGAACACTACCGACGACCCATTTACTGGTAGTTTTCTTTTTTTAATATATTTCGGCTATCTTTATCAGTATCCTTCTTCAGTTGATCCATCATCACAAGTTTAACAAATAAAATTAATGAAGCATGCGCATTATTTCCTCTAGCCATATTATTTATACTTCAGAATGACCTTTAACTAGACGAATTGGAAACTGTAACTAGCTCCAGGCATATTGTCTTATTATTGGGCTTATTATTCAAGTAATAACTAATCAATTGGTAAGAATATATAAACACCTGACCCATTAATTACTTATGTCAGTATAAACTAAGAATTATATAGTGTAGAAAAAGCATTTCATCCAGTAGACCGGTTTCGTCCTTATTGGGAACTCATCATGTACTGGCCAGAATTTGCCGCGGGCAGGACTCGAACCTGGGCACGTCTGCTTCGGAATCTGGTGCTCTAACCACTGAGCCATCCTGCTGCACACTACACTGCACACAATTTTCAGTTATATACTAACTAATGTAACTTGGTTTGTCTATTTTTCCTTTAGGTGGAACTCATATGGCATCCATTTAGACCCAAAGTTCCAACTAACCATCCCCAATCTGTCACTACTGAACAAACACCACACTACATTGGGAAGTGGTATTGAAATGTAACCGGTCTACTGGATGAATTGCCTTTTCTACACTATACAATTCTTAGTTTATACTGACATATGTAAGTAATTAATGGGTCAGGTGTTTATATCAAGACCGCAACCTTGAATATAATAATTGTTATCACCACCCGCGCAACCAATGTTCGTTTAATTATATAAATGTTCATTTCAATACCACTTCCCCATGTACTGTGGTGTCTGTTCAGTAATGACAGATTGGGCATGGTTAGTTGGAACTTTGGGTCTAAATGGATGCCATGTGAGCTCCACCTAAAGGAAAAAAATTGACTAACCAAGTTACATTAGTTAGTATATAACTGAAAATTGTGTGTAGTGTAGTGTGCGGCAGGATAGCTCAGTAGTTAGAGCACCAGATTCCGAAGCAGACGTGCCCAGGTTCGTATCCTGTCCGCGGCAATTTCTGGCCAGTACTTGATGAGTTTCCAATAAGGACGAAACCGGTCTACTGGATGAATTGCCTTTTCTACACTATACAATTATTAGTTTATACTGACATATGTAAGTAATTAATGGGTCAGGTGTTTATATCAAGACCGCAACCTTGATTATAATAACTGTTATCACCACCCGCGCAACCAATGTTCGTTAAATTGGTAAGAATATAGTCTTTCTAAATTTCATCTACTACTCGTTTGATTTTAATACTCTTTGTGATTTGACCACTTATTTTGTGTCTTGCACCCCCACCCTACCTATTGAGATTGTTCTAATAATTCACCATTTAAAAATATTTAGAAGTAATTGTTTGTCTGACGCGTGCAAAGGGTAAACTAATTTTATATTGACTGCATTTTAATTTAGTTGTACGTACATGTGTATCAATTATATTTTAAATGAGTTTTTTTAGTTATGCATACGCATACACATACCAATGCACATGCGTGGCGTGCCACTGTTTAATTGTATGACAATAACTTTTATTAACTAGTCTATTTTGAGTACAACCTGTGTGGCCTGAATTGAAATTTAACATGTGCATTGGTCTTTCGGACATCTAGTTTTGTCACTCATGGCATGCTTTTATAACAAGTGTTTCTGAATTATTGGTCTCCCCCCACCGGGAAATGTGAGGGCAATCTCAATTACGTCATTTTACATTGATTGTTTAAAACGAATATTTAACTTAGTCAGATGAAAAATGCACGCACACAAACATGTAACGCGAATATCTAGTGAAAGGTCAGTCTGAAGTATAAATATTATGGCTAGAGGAAATAACGCGCTTGCTTCATTAGTTTCGTTTAAACTTGTGAGGATGGACCAACTGAAGAAGGCTGCCGAAATATTTTAAAGAAAGACAACTACAGTAAAAGTTGCATTACTCAAAATGCAGATCAGGTAATTTCAATTAACCCAGTTTCGCAAAAACAGGTTTCATCCAAGATCCATATACCGGTTTGAGCAAACGCAGTGAAACCAGAGGTTTGAAGCCGATAACGCGTAGATAAGTATTTTGCACCCAGTTCTGTAATCGTAGATTCGTGTACTTTGCATTAGGATTCACAACATATATCGATTTATAATTTACCCAACGCATATTCAAGATCTTCTTGTTGTCCTGATCGTTTCAATATGCACACATTAAATGTGCTGACGCTTAAACTTAACCTAGGTCTAATAAATGCTAATTTGCTTGTTTCCTAGGTAGATACTACTATTATTATTATTATTATTATTATTATTATTAGTAGTAGTATTATTATGTAGTAGTAGTAGTAGTAATAGTAGTAGTAGTAGTCGTGTTTGTTGTTGTAGTATTGGTAGTGTTTGTTGTTGTAGTAGTAGTAGTAGTGTTTGTTGTTGTAGTAGTAGTATTAGTGGTGTTTGTAATAGTAGTAGTATTAGTAGTGTTGCTATTTTCTTATTATTATGAGTGGTAGTAGTGGTAGTAGTAGTAGTAGTGGTGGTGATGGTTGTTGTAGTAGTAGTAGTATTTGTATTAGTATTACTATAGGTATTTTAAATGTCAGCACTAATATTATTAATATTAATACTATCATTGTGATCTTTATTATTGTTATTCGTGTTATTATTTCTACTATTGAAGTTGTTTTTTGTTGTCATAAATACTATTGTTATTTTCATTCTAAATACTATTGTAATTAATATTATCATACTTAATGTTTTCCTTCATTTTAATTAATACTGTTTCCTTAGGCGAAGAATGATATTGCTGCAGCCTCCAATACGTTTGATGAGGGTCCACGCCGAGCAGCAAATATCCAAGATCAATATTCTTCGTCGTGTTGTACGTTTTAAAAAATATATAATAGCTAAATTTCATGTTTTTATAACCTTATGTAATAGAAAACTGATCCTGAATTTTACGTAAAGATATCGATTTTCCAACTTGAGTTAATAGTTCACATAGTTTCCCTCGAAATATAAGCGTGTTTTGTCTTTAGTTGACTATGCATATGACTAAACGGCATTTGATCAGACTAATATACTGGTGTGTCACTGCCGTATAAATAGTTAACACATGTATGTATATATATTCAAGCTCAATAGTCGTTACCCAAATTCTGCTCATCTTCTAGATAGGTTTCGTCTTTGTTGAGCTCTTCTTAGTTGGCAGACATGCTGTGGTCAAGGTGCCAATCCTCCAAAAAATGTAGCCTATGAGCGGACTTCCAGCAACATGGAACCATTGGTTTCCCTCAGGAACCATTTCATATTTAGAGGAAAGGATGTTAAGGAGGATCTGTGCAAGAATATTGATACGAATTGGGAGGTCGTTTCCGTTCGAAATGACATGCATACATACATACATACATACATACATACAAACGGGCATACATACATACATATGTAAATACATGCATAAATACATACATGCATACATGCATACATACATACATACATACATACATACATACATACATACATACATACATACATACTTACATACATACATACATACATACATACATACATACATACATACATACATACATACATACATGCGTACATACATACATGCATACATACATACATACATACATACGTACATACATAGAATTCTTTAAATCAAGTTGGCGCGCTTGCGTGACGTCGAATAATAAAAAACCTCTCTAAGTCCTACGGCCTTTCCACCGTCAACATCAGAGTACGACGGCAAACTGACTATCGAGGATCAAACCGCATTGAATATATATATGGAAATCAAATTTAGATATGCGACTCTCACCACTATTAGTCTCGCATACATTGTACGTGACTGGAAATGTCGGCTGCACAATTTCTATGCAGTCACGAAATTTAACATTTTGCAGCTTTAACCATGTATATAATACAAAGAATAAATCAAGTTTTTATGTAAGCAGGTGTCGAAAAACATAGCAAAACTACCGTCATTCACACGTACTGACGCGTTTCGACCTTCCATGATCATCCTTAGAGTACAGTGGAAGACAGACTAGCGAGGAGCAAACTGCTGTGCATATATAAGCTATGGAAAATTATATTTCCTCTTAGGTTGTCGACAAACCATGGCTGATGAGCACTTCCTGGCCGGAAGCCAGTGGCCAAAGTTTCTTTCAGCAGCCGAAACTTAACCTTCGCGTCTGGCACGCTTGCTCTCATTTCTGCATTACTCATTTATCAATAAAAGTTACTGCGTAGTTGGACCAAACTCGAGGCTTCACATAAGCATAGTCTCCTTTGTTCAAAAGATATCGACTCATTTTTGTTATCGGATATTTCTCTTATGACAAACGCAATTGCAATTTTTTAATTTAACCCAACCATATCTCCAACATTTTTAATAAAGTCCACTTGTTTGCCAAGGCTACAAGTTTTTACAATACACTACCCGTAGAGATTACTCTTTTCTCACTAGGAGTTCAAGAAAACCAAATTGCAGAGACTGCGCTGATTGGAAGCGAAACATGCGTTGTTGTTATTATCGATATCTCTGGTCCAGGAAGCTCACATTCTTTCTGACCCCAGGCTAGGTGCTACACTAGTGACTGTCAAACTTTATTAACGGGCATTCCCGAGACTTCTGACACTTCTTACCCACAATTCTCATTCTAACGGCTCCATCTTCTACTTCAGCTATGAGTATATATATATATATATATATATATATATATATATATATATAACTCACGAAAGGGAGATTAATCTAAACTTCTTCACAACACCATTATGACCATGTACGCATTAGGGCAAGGCAACATCAGAAACACAGCTTCCTTGTGGCTTTCACTGTATCACGGCATAGAAAAAATAAAACCTCTGCTAAATTAGCGCTACTAAGAAAAGAAGGCTACGAAGATTATTCTACTAGACATCTGCAACAAGATCGGCACTGAGCTCGATTCGATGCCATATCGCTAAGAGTTTCTAACCAAGAACTCTGATGCGCACGTGGACCCTATCCTGGCAGACGAGTGGGTCCTATACTACCCAGTTTGGATGTAAAGGACTTCAACTGTTTCTGCCATGTCAAAATCTGCCCACCTTGTTACTTACGCCAATTTGGTGCTGGTTCCATTTCTTCGTTTTCTCATGGTTGCCCGGAGATCGAGCTTAAGTATTTAATGATGTGATGATGATGGTAGTGTTGATGAAGAAAAAGATGATGATTTCGATGATGCCGTTGCTGCTGATGAAAATAATGATGATGATGATTACGATTATGTCGCTGCTGCTGATGAAAATGATGCTGATGAGGATGATTATGAGGATACTGAGGAGGATGATGAAAATGATGATGGTGATGCTGATGAGAATGATAAAGTTGA
Organism: Eudiplozoon nipponicum; assembly: GCA_029291075.1. Taxonomy (NCBI): domain Eukaryota; kingdom Metazoa; phylum Platyhelminthes; class Monogenea; order Mazocraeidea; family Diplozoidae; genus Eudiplozoon; species Eudiplozoon nipponicum. The sequence continues at coordinate 14,606 of JAQBSW010011493.1, forward strand.
TGATGATGATGATGATGGTGATTTCGATGATTCTGCTGCTGCTGCTGATGATGATGATGATGATGAAGATTAAGAAAAAATGATTATGATGTCGTTGATTTCGCTGCTGATGAAAATGATAATGATTATGATGTTACTGAGGATGATGACAATGATGATGGTGATGCTGGTGAGGATGATGATGGTGATGTCGCTGCTGATGAGGATGATAAAGTTGATGATGATGATGATGATGGTGATTTCGATGATTCTGCTGCTGATGATGATGATGATGATGAAGATGAAGAAAAAATGATTATGATGTCGTTGATGCCAGTGCTGATGAAAATGATAATGATTATGATGTTACTGAGGATGATGACAATGATGATGGTGATGCTGGTGAGGATGATGATGGTGATGTCGCTGCTGATGAGGATGATAAAGTTGATGATGATGATGATGATGATGATGATGATGCTGCTGCTGATGATGATGATGATGATGATGATGAAGAAGAAATGATTATGATGTCGTTGATGCCAGTGCTGATGAAAATGATAATGATTATGATGATACTGAGGAGGATGATGAAAATGATGATCGTGATAAAATTGATGATGATGATGATGGTGATTTGGATGATTCTGCTGCTGCTTATGATGATGATGATGATGAGGGAGACGAAGATGACGATGATGAAGATTAAGAAAAAATGATTATGATGTCGTTGATGCCGCTGCTGCTGATGAAAATGATTATGATGAGGATGATGATTCTGCTGTTGCTGATGATGATGATGATGATGATGATGATGATGTATATAAACACAAACGCATATATCGCTGGCCTCTCTGTAACCTTCCTCAATTTGATACATTTTAGAACGGTATTGGTTAAAATCCATCGGACTAATAGCGGTAAAAACACTGCAGTTTGCATTGACGAGATCGATAATTCTATTACTTTCAGTCCACTGTAGTTCAGGATAAAGTTAACGATTCGACTGTCTAGGATACTTTGGCGTTTGGCCGAAAATTTCTCTAAGTAGTCAAATTTCATGATCACAAGCCACACTATTGTTGGAATGCTACAGCTAACCTCAGATGCTTTGCTATTATTGCACAATTGAACAACAACACTTGACCCGCCATAAATAGCGAAGCGAATGCAATAATTAGCCGGTTTCTTTAATTTGCAGACCACTCTAAACAATCGATAGAGTTTAAATACCCCCAGAACTCAGAACTGTAATCAAGAGGCTGTTTTGTCATGCTGTAATTGCAATCAGTGCAGTCACTAGCACAGACTTACTGCCTGTCAAGTGCAAATCGATCAATAAACAGCCAGTCTTTGTCGTTAAATTGGCAAGATTGCAGATGAGCTTACGAGTTACGAAAAACGCCAGCATCTACAACTGTTTAATGTGTTGATAGTTACTGGTCATGACCACGAATAATAGTGTCTTGTTGACGGTGACAAAAAGGGAGACTACGAGTATTTCTACCGTTTTGACAACACTTATGGTGTTAAATGCGTATAATACGCTGTCTGTCAAAAGACCAAATTACTTATGTATCTGCAGTGTGCTCAGCTGCTGATTCGTCTCATTTGCCGTTCTGCAATGCTATAATTCTAGGGGCTGGACATAATTAACAACATAATTTAGATTATCATTATTATTATTATTATTATATTCATCACAATCAAGCATGCATAATAATTTAAGATTTGACACTTTAATTCCGTCGAACTGAACAATCCCGTTGTTTCTACGGCAAGAGAAGACCAAGTAGGTCAAGAGCATAACTACCACCACCGGAGACAAAGTTGAGCCTCAGTCGCCTTGAGTGCTTCTCAACGTTCCGAGTGAAATGGCCTGCTTTATTGGGATCTTCTTCAATCCTCATTGCAGAAGACAAACCTCGATTTCTATGTGCGCGTACGCTCGCATATATCTGATTGCGCATTTTGTGCATGTACGTATGCTTGTGGACTGTATATGTCTGTTTATTTGCGGTCTAGTATTTACTTTTATGTGTGCTTACGTGTGAATGTGTAAGTATATATTTGCGAATCTATGGTTTTACGTATGTATGTATGTATGTACTATGTATGTATGTATGTATGTATGTATGTATGTATGTATGTATGTATGTATGCGTGTATGTATGTATGTATGTATGTATGTATGTATGTATGTATGTATGTATGTATGTATGTATGTATGTATGTATGTATGTATGTATGTATGTATGTATTTATGTATGTATGTATGTATGCAGCTATATGTGTATTTCTGTGTATATATATAAATATATATTTATGTATGTTTCTATGTATAGGGTATGGTTGAATGTATTTACGTATACATGCATGCATGTATGTATCTATGTATATGTGTATGGTTGTATGTATTTACGTATATATGAATGAGTGTATGTATCTATAAATGTATTTATGCATGTATACATGCAGGTGTATATGTATTTCTGTATATATGTATTTAATCATTTATGTATGTATGTATACATTTAGGTATTTATGCATGTATGTATATGTGTATGATTGCATGTATTTCCATATACATCCATGTATAAGTAGGTATGTATTAGGTGTTGCGAACCTAGTAACAAATTAGTTCAGTTGTGATCAGATGGATAAACCAAAGGCAGCATGAACGGAAAGCGTGATCAGATAAGCAAAAAGTTACGTTACGACGTTCAATTTTCGATTTATCACCAAACCAGGCGATAAAACACCAGGCTACCCAAATTGCTAAGTGTACTCCGGGTAGTGCTTGAGCTAGGGTTTCCAAAACCACTAGCTTACGCGCTGTATAAGTGTAGATTAATTTTACAGCATCACTAGATCCTAGTTAGTCGTTATTATGTGGTATTAGATCACTGTAACCTCATTTCTGTGAGTGTTCACATGCAGACACATACATGACCCACGCTTACCTGGTGCAAAGACAGTTATGCTTTAGATATCTATCGATAAGCCTACATGAAACAGTTTAAACTAAATTTACCACTTGACGTATTGAGTGGCAACTTGTTTGTCGGTTGTGCTTTCCGAAACCGGAAGTCGGAATATTAACGGAGTCAAATAAAGGTCAGCTGATGCAGACATCTTTTTGGGTTCAACAAGGTTCAGGTAATTAGACCTGACAGACCACTGTAACTGCCGAGTTCCCATTTGGCACGAAATCATTGTTCTAGCATAGAGCATGCAATCAATCTACCAATCGAGTACACTTCTCTTCAATCCATAGCTAAATTTTCCTCATTTTTGTGTTGCACGGATTTCTAAATTGCATGATTTCTGTGCGTTGTTTGAGTACGCCTTTCTATCTGTAATGAATTCAGGAAAACATTCATCTTTTATTGGTTGTGGGCGACATTTTTAGCTGGTCTTTCACACAGGGCTGTCCGTTTACCGTCCGCTCCTAGCCTCTGGCTTTTACCTGCCATTGACAAAAGTTTCATCCAGCTCCTTTGCCTTCCAACGCCTTACTCGTTTAACACCAGGTTTTAACTGTGCAGACTGACGAGAGCAAAGCAAGCGTAAACGCTTGACTTGATAATTACAACAATAATTAACTTTTTACGACTCCTGACAAAGTAGGCGGGCTGGCCAAACACACGTCTCGAATAAACAATACAATTGACCGGTATCAAAGGTCGCTTATCTGAACATAGTCTACATCGTTACAACCGTATTGCTGAGAAAAAACCTTCTATGCATTGAACATGAAATTGTTAATCTAAAACTAGTGTATATATCTCCCTCTCTCTCTCTCTCTCTCTCTCTCTCGCTCTCGCTCTGCCGATATACATTAAACTATGTAAGTGTGCGCTTGCTGGGCGGATGTGACGGTGTGCGTCGCCTAGCCTAAACATGCGTCTGCACCACAAATTACTGTCTACCAAATCTAACCGTACAAATTTTCTTTGTCACAGGTAAGGCTATAAGCAATTGCTAAAAAGCGTGTAGAATGTTATGCTCGGTTTCAAAGTTGTAAATAGCCTTGCTTGTAAAACCGCCAAACATGATCAGATAAGCGTACAGTGCTGTTCGACGCTAAATATGTGGCGTATTGTCAAACTGTAGCTTAAATAACCAGCCTAGCATAACTGCTAATGTAATTAAACGAGCATTGGTTGCGCGGACGGTGATATCAGTTACTTTTAATCTAGTGTGCGATCTCGATATAAACTAAGCATTATATTGTGTAGAAAAGGCAATCCATCCAGTAAACCGGTTTCGTCCTTATTGGAAACTCATCACGTGCTGTCCAGAATTTGCCGCGGACAGGACTCGAACCTGGGCACGTCTGCTTCGGAATCTGGTGCTCTAACCACTGAGCCATCCTGCCGAACACAACACTACATTAAATTTACAGTCATATACGAACTAGTATAACTCAGTTAGTCTATTTTTCCTTTAGGTTGAGTTCATATAGCATCCATTTAGACACAAAGTTCCAACTGACCAATCACAATTTGACATTGAACAGACACCACACAACAAGGGTAAGTGGTATTGAATAGAACATTTATATAATTAAACGAGCATTGGTTGCGCGGGTGGGGATAACAATTATTATAATCACGGTTGCGGTCTTGGCATAAACACCTGACCCATTAATTACTTGCATGTGTCAGTATAAACTAAGAATTGTATAGTGTTGAAAAGACAATTCATCCAGTAGACCGATTTCGTCCTTATTGGGATCTCATCATGTACTGGCCAGAATTTGCCGCGGACACATTTATGGTGCACCAACCATCTGGCGAGATGCCATTCTTTTGAACCAATTAGAAAACGTGATTAAACTACCAATCGCAATTCAAATAATTAAGATTAACCAGTCAAATGTACCGACGGGCCTCATACGTCCATTGTCGTCAGCTTAGCACGATAGCGTACTGCACACCCTTGATCAGATATCTTTTGTGTTTTCGGGTTGTGGCTTTGCACTGTCATTTTCGCAAAGATCCAGTTGATCCCCAGTTTCAAGCACGCGTCGATTTTGTCTTCTTATTGGCTGGGTGCGGATTCGTGCCTTTCTTTCAGTTATATACTAACTAATGCAACTTGGTTAGTCTATTTTTCCTTGAGGGGGACCTCATATGGCATCCATTTAGACCCAAAGTTCCAACTAACCATCCCGAATCTGTCAATACTGAACAGACACCACACTGCATGGGGAAGTGGTATTGAAATGAACATTTATATAATTAAACGAACATTGGTTGCGCGGGTGGTGATAACAATTTTTATAATCAAGGTTGCGGTCTTGA